>PITA01004951.1:51965-66918 GCA_004023965.1 Spilogale gracilis | reverse complement strand
AGAGAGGTTTCTGAAAAGGTCTTTCTTAGGGTGGAACAGGTGTAAAACACTGCCTGTGGAGTCCTTACAGAACCTGATGGGCAGGTTTAGACAATGGCTTGTCCTATGGGATGGAGATACAGCTCTGAGCTCAGGGGCTTAGGGTAAATGATCCTTTGACTTCCAGTTCCAAGAGGGTGTGTTTTAAGATTCCAAAATTCTCTCCTCTTTCTTGAATTCTTTGCCCTGTCCTGTTTCTATTGTGATTCGTAGGTGATTGGTACTCCATAGCCTATAGACCACTGTAGATTTTAGGAGGATACCAGAGTCTGGGATGGGCCTCCAAGATGTTACACAAAATATAATCGGACTTCGGTCTCTTCCAGTAACTCTAATTTGTCTGATGAGGGTACTTAATTGCTCTTTAGCATTTCATTTGAATGAGACTCACGGATCTATTTAGAAGAAAACTGCTGATCAATGGCAGTTGCCCCTGTTGTCATGGAAACAAGCTGCAATGGGACTATAATTGTGTTTCCTTATTCCTGAAGTGAATCCCTAATCATTGCTATGGTAATTACCCAATTGCTATGGTCCCAAATTACATGATGCTTGTCCAAAAAAGACAAAGGATGAGGAGTAGGGGGGCTGGTCTGAGACTTGTGTGAATGGTGCAGCTCCAAAAGCTGCCTTTTTTGGGTGGGGAGAGTTTATCTCTGTCAGCTCACACTCTGAGGTTGGATGATGGTAGTGGCATCTCAGATTGCAGAGGCATCTACCTCGTTTGTAGAGTAGTGGCTAGAAGACTGTATCAGGTAGGATGATTTCAGCTGTAACAAAAAACGCAACTAGTATCTTCAACAGTAAAGAAATAGATGATCTGCTATACCTGGAAGTCTGGAGGACCTGGCTTGGACATCCTAGTAGCATGGGGAACCACATCCCTGGCTCTCAGGCAGTAGCACACTCCACCAGGAAAGAAAGTCAGCCTTTCACGAGAGAAGCAGAATCCAAACACCAGAGTGCTTTTCAGGGATGTTGTCCATCCAGGTGGGCAAAATTGGAAAGGAGAATGAAGACACAGCATCAAAAGCATGGTGCAGTGGCTGGTTTTGATAATTAGCTGTCAGCATCCAATTTTCTTTCCCAACAGTTTTTTCCCCAGTTTTTTTCCCACCAGGTAATCAAGTTTGCCTCTCTGTGTGTACCTCCATAGGATATGGTGCCTGGGCACACCTGGGTGGCTCAGTTGGTTGAGTGACTGCCTTTGGCTCAAGATCATGATCCCGGAGTCCTGGGACCAAGCCCGCATCGGGCTCCCTGCTTGGTGGGAGGCCTGCTTCTCCCTCTCTCACTCCCCTGCTTGTATTCCCTCTAGCTGTGTTTGTCTCTGTCAAATAAATAAATTAAATCTTAAAAAAAAGAAAGAAAGAAAAAGACAGGGTGCCTGCTTCCTATGACAGAAACCAAAGGGCCAGATCCTACACTTTCCCGCCAGCTGCAGCCTGGCATGAGTGTGGGACCCACCTTGCCAGCTGGTCTTTCTGTCCTGGACTTTGACGTGGCCACTGTGCAAGGATGTGAGGAACATGGCTGCAGCTGTGCCTGTGACCAGGCTTTTCCTGTGATGTGGCGGCTGCTGTGCTCCCCGCTGCCCGCACCTCTGCAGGTCTACTCCTGTCTTTTTCAAGAGTTGACTCTAGCTTCCTTGTTTCTTCAAGCCCCCACCATTTTCCGAGTAAATTTTCTTTTGGTCGAGTGAGACAAAGTTTCTGTTGCTTGCAACTAAGAACTGTAACTGACAGAGCACAAAACCAGGAAAACTAGGTGGGAGAGAGAGGGTTTGACACAGAGGGAAGCAGAGCCTGGAGCACTTCCCTGATCTGAATCGAAACAGAAGCCCAGAAGCCTTTTTTTTTTTTTTTTTTTTTGTTAAAGATTTTATTTATTTATTTGACAGAGAGAAACACAGCCAGAGAGGGAACACAAGCAAGGGGAGTGAGAGAGGGAGAAGCAGGCTTCCCGCCCAGCAGGGAACCCAATGTGGGGCCCGATCCTGGGTCTCCGGGATCCTGACCTGAGCCGAAGGCAGTCGGTCAACCAACTGAGCCACCCAGGCGCCCCCAGAAGAAGCCTTTTAAGGGGCTAAATGTCCTCCTCGCTTGCCCCACGCCTGGCATAGGCTCACCATACCTGAAAAATACCCATGATTTGAAAATATTCCTCTTCCACTCATCAGCATGTTTGCCTCAAGCTTCCCATTCCCTCAGCGACCTACCTGTCTGGGACAGACTCTTCTATGACATTAATCATTTACTCTTCTATTGAGAAAATTCACTCACACTTTTTTTTTTACGAAGCCTACGAGAGAAGCAAAGGTACCCGACGTGGTCCCTACCCCCATGGAGCTCCCTGTATAGTGGTGGAGATAAGAGGACGCCATTATTGTTGGAATCACCTCTGTGTGGCACTTTATAATATGCACAGCACTTTTATTTTCTCTTTTATTTAAGGCATGATTATCGTAACCATACAATAAAACAGCAAGAGATACGTGCATTGGCCTTTCAGAGGAAGACAAGACTCCTTTGTTCCAGGAAGCAGGAGGAGCTAGTGGGGGCGATAAGATTTGAGCTAGACTTTAAAGGATGAGTAGGGCCTGAACTGAGAGTTTGGCACTGGGCAGTCAGTCCATGGAGAGCAAGAGCGCAGAGAGGATACGTGGGGAAAGGAGTGGTGTGTCCTGAGGCTGCCTGAAGTAGGTGGCGCTTCTGTGCGTGCTTGCACTATTCTCAGTGGTTTACATATCCTAACTCGTTTAATCCTAACAGGAGCTTCAAGAGCTAGGTCCTAATATCCTCCCCACTTACAGATGGGGAAACTGAGACACCTAGAGATGTAGTGACTTGCCCAAGGCCACACAGCAGGTTAGTGGGAACGCGGTTTAAGCAGCAGGCACACAGCCTCAAGTCTGAGCACGACTCTGATTCACGGAACCAGGGTTGTTTGGGACCCTGTCATAAAGACTTTAAGTGCCACCAACCATTGCAACTTCGTTTGGGAAGATTTTAACAAAAGGGAAGGGTTGGAAGTTTCTGCACTGGCAAATTAAGGCTCTAAGGCTGATGCGAAGTTTGAGAGGAAGCGGGATTAGAGAGGACTTCAGCTGGAGATCCTTTGCAGATGTCAATCATATTCCCACAGGGTAGAGGTAAAACCAGGTGACGGTGACAATTACATGCCCAGTGGCTCTTCAGCTGCTCTCAGGGGATCTTCATCTGCTTTGGAGCTCTCCCACACATACCTTTGTCTGTGCCCAAGAACAGATCCTCGAGAGGCTGCTGCCCACCTTGGTGTTGGGGGAGAGCACCGTGCCAGCAACCCCCCCTGCAGCGGCCCAGGAAAACAAAAGCTCCTCATCATCATACTTGCAGCAATTATAGAAGTCTAAAGTTGTTTTAGAATTAAAAATAATAAAAATAAAAGCTTCTCCTGAGCAAAGGTTAAATGTGGGAACTTGATATTGTTTTGGGCATGTTTGTTAGCATAGTCACAGCACAGGGGGACCACCTACTCAGGCCTCAGCTGAGTTTCCTGAAATCTTTAACAACTTTAAGCCTAGAAATGGGCCCTTCAAAACAGTCCTGTATGTTGGTCTATGTGCTCCAAAGCACGCTCGAGAGTACTATAGTATTTATCCTTAAATAGCTTTTTAGAGCTTCTAGGTAGAATTATGAAGTCAGTCTAACTGACTCTGGGTAAATAAAAGAGAAGGAGGTGGAGTTGGAGAGGAACAGCAGTGTTCTAGTGACCTAGATCAAAGGCTTAAATGTAATAGGGTGTAGGTGAGGACCCCCTAAGCCACTCCAAGTCTGTCTAAGTGCTAACAATCAATAGTCAATTCTGGTCGAATAGACTCAACCTATTAGAAGCCTCTGGTCTCTAGTTAGTAGTCCTGTTCATGGTGTTTAAGCCTCCTGGGCTGTATGGGGTCAGGATGGAACCCTAGGGGCTGTTGCTCTATGACTCAGCATGATCAGCACTTCAAGCATTGCACCTCCAAATTTCCCATGATTTTAGACAAGTGTCACGAAAGTTTCTCTTCTTTCTCCCTCTTCCCTTTTTTTTTTCTTCTTTCATCTGGTGAAGTCTTTACTAATCTTTAGAGAGTGACTGTTTAATTTGGGTAGAGGATATGAAAATGATGTCAAATCTTTGGTGTGAAATGAGGACATAGGGCACAGCTACTTACCTTTCAGCCATGTCTATACATAGAAGTCATGACGCTATATTTATACATTTTGAAAAATCTTGAATAATACCAGCATTCAAAGCAGCATTTATGGGGCGCCTGCATGGCTCAGCAGTTAAGCCTCTGCCTTCAGCTCAGGTCATGATTCCAGAGTCCTGGGATCGAGCCCCACATCAGGCTGCCTACTCAGCCAGAAGCCTGCTTCTCCCTCTCTCACTCCCCCTGCTTGTGTTCCCTCTCTGGCTGTGTTTCTCTCTGTCAAATAAATAAAATTTAAAAAAATAAAAGCAGCACTTATTTACATTGACCAAAAGGTAGAAACAGTATGCTCATCAACAGATGAATGGGAAAACAAAACATGGTGTTATACATCTTGTAGGATATTATTCAGCTTTAAAGATGAAATTCTGACACACGGTACATGGGTGAACCTTGAAGACCCTATGCTAAGTGAAATAAATCAGAAACAAAAGGACAAATGTATGATTCTACTTGTATGAGGTGCCTGGAATAGTCAAATTCATCGACATAGAAAGGAGAAAATAGGGTGCCAGGGTGACTCAGTCGGTTGTGTACAGCTCTTGATTTCAACTCAGGTCATGATCTCGGGGTTGTGAGATCAAGCCCCATGTTGGGTTGCATGCTGAAGATGGAGTCTGCTTGGGTTCTCTCTCCCTCTGTCCCCACCCTCATCTCTCTCTCTTTCTCTCTCTTTCAAATAAATAGATATTTTTTAAAAAGGGAGGGAGGGAAGGAAAGGAAAGGAGAAAGGAAAGGAAAGGAAAAGGGAAGGGGAAGAGAAGGAGAAGGAAAAGAAAGGAAAGGAAGAAGGAAAGAAAGAAAGAAAGTTGTTGCTAGGGGCTATGGGAAGAGGAGATGGATAGCTATGTTGAATGGGGATAGTTTCTGTTTGGGATGATGAAAAGTTCTAGAGACAGATGCAGTGGTCATTGTAAATGTACTTAATGCCACTGAACTGTACATTTAAAAATGACTAAAATAATATTAAGTATATTATAACAAAATGATCTTGGTCAATATTATGTAAATACCTAAAAATTCACAGATGGCATGCCTGGGTGGCTCACTTAAGCGTGTGCCTTCTGCTCAGGTCATGATCTCGAGGTCCTGCAGTCAAGGCCCATATCGGGCTCCCTGCTTGGCAAGAAGCCGGCTTCTCCCTCCCCATCAGCCTTCCGCTCCTTCTGCTTGTGCTCTCTCACTATCAAAGGAAGAAATAAAAAATCTTCAGATTAAAGATAAATGTATTTATAAAGGATTTATGGACAGAGTTTGGAAAAGTAAGGAAGTTTTTATAATTCAAAGATGTTCTTTCTAAGTGTCCAGAAAACCATGTCAATAATTTCCTGGGGCTAGTTGTTAAAATAGTGTGAGCTAATTTTATTATTTATTAGTAAAAATAAACGATATACAAAAGAAAAAACATTTTATTTATTTGACAGAGAGAAATACAGTGAGAGAAGGAACATAAGCAGGAGTGGGAGAGGGAGAAGCAGGCCTCCCACCGAGCAGGGCACCCGATGCGGGGCTCAATCCCAGGAATCCAGGATCATGATCTGAGCCGAAGGCAGACACTTAAAGACTGAGCCACCCAGTTGCCCTAAAATAAAAGATCTTTAAAAAAAAAAAAAAATGGGTGCCGGGATCTCATTTGGTTCACAGGTTTGGTATTTAAGCAATAAAATTTGGTTAACCTTCTGTTGTATAAGATTTGCAGTCATGGGTGAATTAGGAATTTCTTACTTTCTTGTCATAGTCTAGCAGCTGTTGTTCGCATAGCATCTTTGTTCCCAAAGAAATCCAAATATCTACAAACACCATGTCAGAATAGAAAGCTCTGTCAGCTGTAACTCAGGAGCCTGAGTTCTGGTTTCAGTTCTGTCTTGGTCAAGTCCCTCTCTCACTTCCTGGGACCTCAGCTTCTGTTGTCCAAAAGAAGTCAGGTCATGGTCTCTGTAATCACAGAAGGGCCCGTGAGCAGTGACTGGCGGCTGGGCAAGGCCTGCCATCTGTTATTGCGGACGGTGCCCTGGATTAGTGGCTCCCTCTTCAGCTGCTGGTTTCCTTGTGGAGAGAGATCCACTGCAGATGTGGGGAGTGGCAGCCCAAGCCTCCAAGCAACAGGGTGGAGGAGCATGGGCAGGCAGCATGGAGTCGGTCTGGGAGCTTGGGGTTTTCAGTCCTACCTATTGATTTCTGCATTGTTTTCGAAGCATTTCCGAATGTGAAAGGACAGATGATGTTATTCATTAAGGTCTATGGCACCTCTGTTTTCCCCTAACCTGGACCTGACCTCACATAAAATCATATAGCACAGACCCTGAGGGGTGATAGTAACAAAGAAACAGGAGAAAAATGGGAGTTTTGTGGGAAACACTGACAACTTTGATTTCATTGATGTTGAGTTTGCACAGTAGTAGGACAGCCAAGTAGCAGGGTCCACTATGTAGCTGGACATGTGGGGAGAGGAAAGTGTAGTATTGGTGTCACATAGACTGTTTTAAAAGTGATCATTAAAACCAGAAGAGTGGCCTCAGGCTGTGTCACCATCTATACCTTTGAAAAGATAATGGTAGGAGTCTGAAAAGAGTGAAAGGGAAAGACCAAATCTGGGCTCTGTGGGCTGATTGGAGGCCTCTGATTAGAATTTTGAAATTTGAACCTCTCTACAGTGACAATAGCAACAAAGCCAGGACAGAGATATAGAAATGGGAGTTATGACATCTCAGCCATGCTTTCTGTCCCTAGGGCCCCAGGAACTTCTGCTACCTGTACCTCCAAGTCCAAAGGGACCATTTTTCTAACCTCTGTAAGGCATTCCTGTGATTCGTCCCTGAGCTAATGAAGACTTTTCCTCACAGACCAGTGTTACTACAAATTTCCCAAGTGGGCCTCTTTTTCTTTCCATCTAGAGTTTGTTTTTACTACAGGTGTTTTACCTTTGACTTTAGATGATCTCGTTTAAATTTAAAGGACTGTGAAATGTATTGACAATCCTTCATTTAGAAGTTAAAAATCTGGGGGATTTTAGAGGTCCTCATACATCTCTTCTCATGATCAAGAGGCTGCTCTTTTTGTTCTTGGCTTGGAAAGAGAAGGTTCCCACACAGCAAGTGCTTTTTTTTTTTTCCTTTTGAGAAGGTAAAGCCTGAGGGAAAGTTGCAGCTTAGAGGCTCAGAGGCCCTCTCTCTGGGTTCACTCATAATAAAAGGAAGGGGGAGGATTGGCCTGATTCGTAATCACTTGTAAAAGATCTTTAAATGTCAAGAATAAAGAAGTCCAGAGGAACTCTGCTAAGGTACAATTGTGTTAAATTGCCCCTCCACCTCCCAATCACGTAATTCCTAGTTCCCAGCTGTTAAGGACAATGATTCCACCAAACTCTTTGTTCATAAGAACAGTGTTTCAATTGAGATCTCCACACGTGCCCTATTCAGTTTGACTTCCAACCCTGTCTCAAATTCTATAACTCTGGGCAGTGTTTTTTTCTACCTACTCCTTGTCACAGCTTCCCCTTCAGAGAAAAGGAAATAATCTATATTGTAGAGTTGTTTGGAACAGAGCTGGTTACCATGATCACCAAAGATTTTAAAAATTACACAAATTGCCAAGGATTTAATGTTAATTTACATTATGTAAAATGAAATATTTAGGAGAGTGCTCATTCATGTAACTAATAAACCAGTTACCATTCTCCTTCACTGTTTCTTTCTTTTCTTTTTTTTTTAATTTTTTTTAAATTTTAGGTATTTGACAGAGAGAAACACAGCAAGAGAGAGAACACAAGCAGGGGGAGTGAGAGAGGGAGAAGCAGGCTTCTCGCCAAGCAGGGAGCCCGATGCGGGGCTCGATCCCTGGTCTCCGGGATCATGACCTGAGCCGAAGGCAGTCGCCCAACCAACTGAGCCACTCAGGCACCCCTCCTTCACTGTTTCTTCTCAGAGCTTTAAAATAGGACAAAAAGATCTAGATCTAGGAAGAAAAAGATAGAAATGTTTTGGTCACTTTGAAAAGCAGTCCTCTTGAGAGTCATAGCCATATAAATAACTAGGTTCTGACAAATGTAGAAACTTCATAAATATCAAAAAGTTACTTAATTACTTCTACTTCTGGCTGTGATGAAGTATCTTGTAGCAAATCAGCCCTCCCACCAAGAACAACTAGAAATGCCAATAGAATATTTAAACAAAAACATCTGATTGCTGCTCGTGCACCAGATTTGAACAACAAGCCTGGAGAGAATGGAAGCCTGTGGAATCGAGCCCAACTTTCTGTACGTTATTTCTCTGCTATGGCCACTAAGTGACTTCCGGTGGAGAGCAAGAGACCAAAGAGCCTAAGAGTGGCTCCCAAGAGGGGGAGAAGACAGCAGAGCTGTAGGCAGTCTCCTGGAGCCTGAAATACAAAAACTGGAGTTTGTGGCTGCTGACACAAGCCAGGACTTGAAGGACTGAAAACCCCAAGAGCAGAGAAACTCAGGATTAATCTAAATCTAGGTGACAGTTTTTCTTCTGATGAATTTGTTGATAAATCTGCACAACGATAGAGGCTAAAAGGCAAGGCAGAGTTTTTGACAGTCAGTGATATTGGAAAGATGAAAATTGGGGTTTGGGGTCTACCAAAGAGGGAGACCTTAGGAAGGGATCCTGGCTGTCAGTTGAGACAAGAACTTGGCCTAGATGTGAGGACAAAGCAGAGATAGGCTGAGATTTACAAAGATTGCTAACCAGCCATGGTCAGTTCAGTCCCCAATTGGCTTGAGGTGATCTGCTCCTCCACTAATGGCTGAAGGATTGGGTGCGTCCCCTCTGGAAGGAGAGAACCCCGCCTCTACAGTGTTTCATTCTTGATATATAGACTTCAATCAAAAAATTACCAGGCAGTTGAGAAACAGACTATGAGAAAAACAAAATAATACAAGTAGACCCAAAGATGATATAAAGATATTGGAGTTTCAGGTATTTCAGTAATTGTAATTAATATGTTCAGTAAAATAGTTGACAAGATAGAGAAGTTTACCAGAGAACTGGAATTTATTCAAAAGAATCAAGTGGAAATTCTAGATATGAAAAACATTACTGAACTTAAGTCCTCAATAGAGAGTTTTAACAGACTAGATATAACTAAAGAGAGAATTAATGAGCTGAAGGCTAGGTTAGTAGAAAAATCCATACTAAGGGACACCTAGATGGCTCAGTTGGTTAAATGTCTGCCTTTGGCTAAGGTCATGATCCCAGAGTCCTGGGATCAAGTCCCACATCTGGCTCCTTGCTCGGGGGCCTGCTCCCTTTTCTTGCCATTCTCCCTGTTGTGCACGCTTGCTCACTCTCTCTGGTAGATAAATAAATAAATAAAGTAAATCTTAAAAAAAAAAAAAGAAAGAAAAATGGGGCACCTGGGTGGCTCAGTTGGTTAAGCGACTGCCTTCGGCTCAGGTCATGGTCCCGGAGACCCGGGATCGAGCCCCGCATCAGGCTGCCTGCTCGGCGGGAGGCCTGCTTCTCCTTCTCCCGCTCCCCGTTTGTGTTCTCTCTCTTACTATGTCTCGCTCCGTCAAATAAATAAATAAAATCTTCTTAAAAATCTGTAGTAATTAAGACAGTGTGGGATTATTATTATATGTTATAAAAATAGAGAAGTAGACCAATGGAAATAAGCAAGAAACACATCCATATCACTTCATTCATTGCAAGTCACCCACTGTCTTCAGGCCTTTGTTTCCTCTTTTATAAACAGGCTTCATCCTAGTGCCTACCACATACAGTTTAAATATTATATATCAAAAGGACTCAGATATCTGGGGCGCCTGGGCTCAGTGTGTTCAGTTCAGGTCATGATCCCGGAGTCCTGGGATCAAGCCCCGCAAAGGGCTCCCTGCTCAGCGGGAAGCCTCTCCCTCTCTCACTCCCCCTGCTTCTGTTCCCTCTCTCGCTGTATTTCTCTGTCAAATAAATAAATAAAATCTTTAAAAAAAAAAAAAAAGGACTCAGATATCATACTAAAGAGGTTAACACATATGCAAGGGACACAGCAAGTCTGATAAAAATCTAGCCAGCATTAATACCATTGTGACTGCCACTATTATTGTCATTGTCACTACTGCTATCATAACCGTTCTGTTTCTCTGTTTTTCAATATGAGTATCTGGAAGTGGCAGCAAGGAACATTTGGGGCAACACAGAAAGAGTAGAAGAGTGTCAGTTCTTAGCCTACCTGGAAAAAGAATGGGATCAGGGACATAAAGTTCATGATTCAGTCAAGGTTGCCTTAGAAACTGGAACGAGGTTTGGCCTAGAACCAGGGTGATGAGGCCACAAACTGTAGTAAACATCTCTTAATAAACATTTCTTAAGCTTCTAAAATGGACTTGTGTATAAATGTGTTTGTAAGAATATTTGAAAGCACATATATGTCTATAAGCCAGTTGTAAAAACACCATATAGACGTGAAGTCCGTTAACGTCTTCTCCCACCTGGATCATAGCCAGGGATCTGAGAGAGAAATGTAGACAGAATATTAAGAAATCTGATTCTGTAACTTTAAATGAAAAGTTTATTTCATAGCCTCTTTAGGTAAACCTGGATGTTCATTTTGTAACACAGGTCACAGAGTCTCTGAAGACAGGGAGATAGTGAGATCTTTAATTCCTTTCATCTTCATATCCTAGGCAGTGCCTCCTAAAAGTGGGTTGCTGCTATAAAGTATGTGGTGTTATTTAGCTGAAAGCTTACCCATTCTTCTGGCTATTTAGTATCTCTAATCCTCCCTGGCGCCACGCCCCCCCCCCTCCTTTGAGGGAGGACTCTAAGATCTGCCAAAGCTTTAAAACACTTCAGCTGGCTGGGTGAGGGATTGTTCTCCGCAGCTCTGAGTTCATGTTCTCACGCTACTGTTTCTCTTCAGGTGACTTAAATAGGGGTATTTACCCCCTGAGTTTGATCTGCAGCAAGGGGTAGGGGTTGAAATGACAAAAGTAACACTCTCCTCTCGGTTTTTCATCAGGGCGGGAGTTTGGGGCCTCTCCTACTGTTATTGACAAAGATCACCCGGCCCGGAGGCTCTCATTCAAGTCTTTAATTTCTCAACCGCATTCGCGCTTTTTTTTTTTTAAGATTTTATTTATTTATTTGACAGAGAGATCACAAGTAGGCAGAGAGACAGGCAGAGAGAGAGGAGGAAGCAGGCTCCCTGCTGAGGAGAGAGCCCGATAGGGCCTTGATCCCAGACCCTGAGATCATGACCTGAGCCGAAGGCAGAGGCTTTAACCCACTGAGCCACCCAGGTGCCCCCTCATTCGCTTTTTCATCGTGCTGGCTGGAATTTGGTAAATTCGAAGACAGGATTTGGTACTCAGTCTTCCCAACTCTGCCTAGATTTGGTCAGGACCCTGCCCTCTGCATGTCTGTAATTCAGTTTAGAAGCCCCAGCTGCAGCTGCCCCTTCTCCAGTGCTGACACTAGGTCACTGATAAAAGCTCCGGGCAGGAACCCCATTCTCAGGAGGGGAGCGGGGAAGCCCCTTCTAACCCTGGGAGTATGCCCATACACCTGGCATCATGGAAGTGTAACTGTCCTGCCTTCCAGAGAGTGTGTGGTTCTGCCCACCCCTGGGAGCAGACTTCTCAGAGTGCAGTTGGTGTCTGAGATTGAGCAAGGAACCGTGGGCTTCTGCTGCTCCTTTTCTGCCACTCACCCCACCGAGTGCAAGTCCGGACTCCATGAAGTACACCCCTTCAGCTGAAACATCCTTACTGTTGGGTACATAACCACTTCCGAGCTGCTCACTGTGAGCGAAGCCCACCGGGATTGCCCCAACACGAGTTTCTGTTAAAGAACCCAGCCCCAGAGACTCTACCTAAAGGCCCTCTCAGCAATTTGCGGCTTTGTCAAGTCTCTGTCTTAGATGTGGGATCTTTCTAACAATTTGATTGTCATCCGAAAGAGAAAATCTCTTGCCTCTAAACTCTGGATCTGCATGTGACTCCAAAAGTGCTGGTTGACGGGACTTCCTGGGGGAAAACGGATAGTGGCAGCTTGTCAGGCTTGTCAGGACATGGGCTCCCCTAGTTACAATTCCTGCCGGGCTTCAGGTACCCGGTCCTCTACAAGCCAAGAGTTGTCTTTGAGTTCTCTCCTTCAGTGGCTCTAAAACCTTGTGTTGGAGTCATGCTCCCTTATTTCTGAGAAACCCTTTCTCCTACCCACTACTTGGCTGACCCCTCACAGAAAAGGACACAATGCTAGAAGTGCTTTCTGAAGGAGACAGGGGTTGTGAGGGGAGTCCCCTGAATCAGGAGGAACAGGAAACTGAATTGCCAAAAGAAATATTATCATCCTAATAAAATGAAGCACATGATTTGCATTCCAGGTCCTTCAACTATTCTATGGGAACGCGGGCATTTTCCCATGACAGTATTTTTATCCCTGATGGGGGAGCAGAAAGTGAGCAGACAGTTCAAGCAATGTCACAGGACAACATCCTGGGCAAAGTCAAAACTCTTCAGGTAAGACAGCTGGAGATTGGAAAGTCAGAGCCATAGGAGGGGGCCCGGCAATGGTGGGGAAGTGGGAAAATCTGGAGAGCGGCCTCTAGTAAGGGATCGGGAAATCCAAGGGGAGCTGCTGGTGAGAATTTTTGCTCTCTCGGCCCGGACTTTGTCCTCTGGAAGCCTTCTGTCCCCTGAGAGAGGTAAATTGTCATCATTGTACCCACCTACCTAACAGCCCCACTCCTGTCGAGCTGTTCCCTCACTTTTAACTGCATGTCATGAGGACACGAACCCAAGAGAAGCTGCAGGACTTGGGGGAAGAGGGAGTTGGAAAAGTAACCATTGAATGTTGCCCATAAAGAGCACAAGGTTGACTGTTAGCTGAGGGCTATTCACAGCATGTCTCCGTACTTGGACAGTGAATGGTGAGATGCTTTATTATTTGCCATATTTGTAAATCTGGCTTCCCTGGAGCCACCCTGTCTTGGAGGAATGCCAGGAAGCTCTTAAACCTCCTTCCGGTTCAAGCTGCAGAATCAGGCAGTTTTCCTCTATAAAACTGATGCAGGTGGTAACTCCTTAATAATGAAAATGTAATAAAATAATTATTCACTAAATGTGATTGAGATCATGGGAAATCCAGGGAAAGCAAGAGGAGCGGAGACACCTGGGATCCAACCACGTAGGCTTGCCTGATAGCCCGGGAGAATTCACTCATCCGGCAGAAGTGCCCAAGCAAGCACTTCTCTGAGATGGGAAGGCTTGGAGGCCATCCAAATTATGAATGGGGGACTCTGGTTTGCTGATTTCCATCTGTCTGTAAGTCTACAATCACAAATGTATAAATGAATGAATGGGGGTGGGGGGAGGAACAGCTGGCTTGAGTAGCTACTGATACAATGAAGCATTACACTCAAAGGAAATTTTCTCTTTTTTTGAAATGTTCTGGAACTTTAGCTATGCATTTTGTGATCTGTGTTTGGTTACATGTCTGCACATACTCGGCTGAATATAGCATATGGCAGGAGAGGAAATAGGTAACACCCTGGAACCGCACCCGAACGTGCCTGGATCTTTATACCTACTGCCAACCATGTCCCAGGGCCACTGTCCTGCCCTCAGAGCTAACATAGGCCCCTCCTTCAGAATCCAGCATGTCCTGACCAGGTCCTGCTCTTAGTGCTTGCTGCCTGTGCTGCTTCATGTGTATAGACTCAGAAGAAGCAGCAAGCTGTCACTTCTCCAGGTTGCAGAAGAGGAAGGGGTGGTGATAACCAAAGCAAACGTTGGACCCCCGCCTCACATTACCTTTCCTTCCTGAAGTCTTTTGATTCCTAGACTATGATTCTGAAGTCTGAACCCCTGGCTTATAATACGCCCTTTCCAAGAGGAGTGACTTCCAGAGTTAGTCCATGAAACAGCTGTTTCATAAGGGCTCTCGAGGAGTTCTTTAAAAATTAGATAATAGTGTGTTGTCTTAAATGATGTCTGTGCCAACATCATACCGCATGTCCCTGCCTCTCCAGGAAGTGGATTTGGAGTTAGAAAAATACATAATTCTGCACTGTTGAAATTCAGTAAGAATATGTGAGTGCTTGTTACTCCAATGCACACAGCAAGGCACAAGTCTAAAGAATCAGATCTTACAATTAAAACGTAAAACAGCCAACTTCCCTGAAGCAACAGTTCTATTAACAACAGAAAGAAAAATGTGAGGAGAGTAGCATAACGAACCCTAGTGCTCTCCTTTGGGCAATACCTCCTCACCCGACGCCTGCCTGATTTTGCTTCTGCTGTATGGATTCCCAGGCTTCCTTATAGCTCTAGTTATATTCTTAAAAAATAAAGAGGCTTTGCTCTTTGAGGAGGGAAATGGGGACCATTATCATAGAAAATGTGATTTTTTTGAGTGACATTAAGATATAACTGTATCACCCCCAAAAGACTGTGCTTTATTTTTCAGTCGACTAAGCAGTATGTTCCTGGTAAGTCATAGTAATAGTCGTTAACTTTATTAATACTTGCATGAATGCTTTGCATTTTTCCATGACAACGTTATGCTGGTATTGATGCTTAGTAAGCAGCATAAAAGACCACCCCCTTATAGACTCCAGCATGGAAAGAGGGTGTTAGTTTATGTCAGAGGCATGTATGTTTTTTTATGTCCGAAGTCGTGTTTGTGTATGTACGTATGTTTATTAAAAACAGGGTGA
>PITA01004951.1:0-51865 GCA_004023965.1 Spilogale gracilis | reverse complement strand
ACATTTCTGTGGCAAATTATTGAAACTTTACAAGAAAATGACTTTTTCCTGAGTATAAAAATACATGTTTGTAGAGAGAGCAAATTCTAATATATAGGACAGTTACAGGGGTCAGACCAACAGTGCTGCCCTTTTTGAAGACCCTACACAAAACAGTCAGCTGTTCCATGGTCAGTGGGTGAAATAAAAATTCTGTGTCAGGCCTCCTCCACCACCTGGTTAATTGGCCTCCAGGGAAGTCACTGAACCTCTCTGACCCTCATTTTCCCCATCTGAAAAATAAGGGGGTAAATACGATGGATGATCTGGCCCCTCTAGTCCTTAAAGTCTGCCCTCTGTATGAATTCACCACTCACCTGCTGTAGCACGGAGCGGTTTGTGAAGCTTCACACTTGGTTGCATTTGGGCTGCAGTGACCTTGATGTTCCTTAGAGCTGCCCAGATCACAGACCAGGGACGTGCCTGCTTATTTCAGATCAGACCCAAGCTATAAAGTGGGTAACAACTGATGATAAAACTCAGGCAGGAACATCGGAGTCTAAGCCTGCAGGTGATTTTTAGAATCATACCAAACCTTTGTCAGAAAATGTTAGCTCTATTAGTCCACAGCCTATTTAGCCCAGGAGGGAAAGTGTCTGTTTTCAGTAGCCGCTGACTCCCACAGAGCTGGATTTCACTTAAAAATGCCCAAGTGTCATCTGTTGGAGGATTTTGACACCTCGTGTAGCTGTCAAGGACACAAAGAATAAATACCCACTCTTAGCCACTTCTGCATAGAGCAGATATCTTTAAATCTATATGCTTTTTCTTTTGCCTCTCTTTAAAATTTCATTTTTACTACGGGTGTATCTGTAGTTAACTCAAGAAGATGGCAACTTTATTTTTCTTCTGCTTTGTTCTCACAGACATGGTCTAAAGGATGGCTGTGAGCAAACTGGGGGAATCTAAACCCCGGCCGTGTGAGAGCTGCAGAATACGATGTGCTTGGAATTCCCACACCACAGGAAAAAGCCTCATAAATATGCATATGCATTCTTATAACATCACTCTTTGGCATTCCATATTACAACAAAATGGCCCAATTTGAATGCGTAAAATATAGTCCCTTTTAGCTCACATTCCAGTCCTCACAGTAACCCCATTCATAGCCGCCATGGGCCATGGCTCGTTGGTGTAGGCGCAGTGTTTTCCCCTCCGGCTGTCCTTGCAGTGCACATAAAGGGCCCCTGGGTAGTCGAGAAGGTGGAGAGGGTGCTCGGGGTGCTCGTGGTTTACAAGGGCAAGCTCCATCCAGACAGTCTGGTTGTCAGGGATTGCTTCTATCAAAGTTCCTCTCATGACAATGCCTGAGTAGTAGACAGAACAAAGTCTCCAAAAAAATCCTATTGATCCCTACATTCAAGTCACATGACACCCAAGATTGCCAAAGAGGTTTCAGCAGCCACCTTTTAATTGTCAGTAAATCACACAGTGTCTCCACAGCTCTACCAGCTTTGAGTCAGCCGAAGAAAGCATTGGGAGCAGGAACCCCAGGGTTGGGGAAACATGCAGATGCAGGAGCCTCGCTTTGTGAACCTGAGGATCAATCACCATGGCCTTGAGCCCTAATCCTACTCTGGCCTTGTAATGTGCTCTCCTCCTGTGTATCTAGGAAGATATTCCCTTGTCTGGACAGAGAGGCTGCAGCCCAATCCCCAATGCACAAGCATTTCTTTGATGACCTGGGTCCTCCCCTCCTCCATCCCCCTGAGCTTGCAGCCACCAGCCTGAATTTATTTTTTCTAGCAGGGTTTTACATCAGTGGCTTCACAGATAAGGATATTGTTATTGTCAAAGGCAACAGCATTGTGTTTCTTTTGCCAGGAGGCACATCTCTGTGACATCAGTCATCCCTTCCATACACGTTCTCATTCCTGCCCTCCACCTCTTCTTCCCTCCTATTATCCCCACCCTGAGCTGGATACCTGTCGCCAGGCCCACACCCCACACCCCTGCACCCTCCTCTCGGCTCACCTCTTTGATTTCATTCTCCATTTTAGTTGTTAACACCACCCTCTCCACTTCCCAGCTTCGTCCCATTGTGCCTTATTTCTCCTGTTCTTATTCCATCAATTTCTTTTTTCCATTCTCTCATAGCTCTTCCATTGCTCACCATGACGGCCATCCCAGATTTGGAGCTCATTTCCATCTAGACTGCGATCACCTTGTGTCATATGCTTGTGTCTTAAGCATCAGGGTGCACCAGCATAAGTATTTTAAAAGGTGCCCTAACGAAGAAAAATATCAGCATATTCATTCTCTTTTTGTGATGGTGGCAAAAACCCCTAACTGAATGGCATTGGCTGTTAGGCCAAGTTCTCATTGGGAGCTCATTAAAGAATTATTCCATTATGACTAGAGGAAATCCCCTCATCTTAGCGTTCAGGAGCATCGAGACACGAGACATAGCAGACCCTAACAACAGGAGGGCTCAGTGTGAAGGCTTTGGAATACTTTCCAACTCCTGGCCAATGCTCCTAGAGCAGGGATAACTGGTAAACCGAAGGCTGGGCTGGAGGGAATTCCTGCTAGGGCTTTCGCTAGGACACAGGAACCATGCCATCTCCTCTTCCCAGGTCCCGAACCCTCTCCCCCAGGTCAGCGGGGTGAGATGGCCCGTGACTTGTTACACCGCGTCCTCTTGTCTAATTCTATGGGCTGCTCTAACTGTGCCTGCTTCTTGATCTGCTTAGAGTAGATACTAACTGCTGCTTCCTGCTAAACTGGTTTTGAGAAGACACCCTTTTCCAGCCTTCTCCTCCCCCAAACCCTTTCAGGCTGCTCAAGCTGTACTTCACTGGCTGAACTCAGGGCTTTTGATGTGTGCTCCTTCCCTGTGATGCCAGGGGAGGCGGGCTCGGGCTGACATAGCCACAGATAAAATACAAGTCCTCTGTCTTTCTGTGCTCCTGACTTGGCATGCTGGGGTGCCCTGGGGTGCAGGGAGGGGAGTCTTGGGCTCATCTCCATGTCTCTGCAGTCTCACTGTCTGCCACACGAGGCCGAGGGGTAGCTGGGCATGAGTGGGTGGAGGTAGAACCCTTGTGTTCAGAAGGGGCGTTTCCCTCAAGGGGCTCCCCTGCCAGGGAACCTGGGTAAGGTATTAAAAACGCTGCATCATCTCTTTATTTCTGCCCGTAGAGGAAGAAAGAGCCCAATGTCAAATTCGTGAGAACCTGTGGAATGCAATGCAAATAACACTATGGTTTTAGGAGACCTGGATTCAAATCTCTTTGCAGCCACTCATTCTTTCCATAAGCTTGGGCCAGTCACCTCTACCCACCAGACCTCTGACATTATTTATAAAATGAGGGGGTTGGACTATGTGATTACTAAAGCTCTACGGCTCTGTGGGATTAAATATTAGCCAGGTTAAAGATAAATATCAGATAATGCATTCCCATTCTTCTTCTTTCTTTTCTTTCTTTTTTTTTTTTTTAGGCACAAAAAGGACTATGAAGCCTGAGTATTTAGGTCTAGAGCAGTAGCTCTCAGCCACAGCACTCTTAGCTCCACAGGGAAGAAATTGCTGCTGGCGCCTAGTGCCCTGAGGCCAGGGTGCACAGGACAGCTCCCCACAGCAGAAAATGGTGGAAAGTGTCAGTAGTGCCAACCTTGAGAACCCTGTGTAGATAAAGACAGGAGTTTCTGTGGTATATTTAACTCGGGTGGCCACGGCATACATTTGTTTGGTATCTTTTTTCAATACGTGAATGTTGTTCATTTTGTTTTTCACACAGCCCGTTAAATATTTGCCCTTTAATATTATAGTCATATATTTTTTTCTTCAGAGAATATATTTCTTTTCTAACCTGGTTTTTCTCTAATTCTAAACACTATTGATCTTCCCAATTACTACCCTGGTTCCTGACCCCCCCCACACAGCCCCCCTTCTAGCTGTCTACCACCAATGACATACCCCTCCTTGGCCCTTTCCTTCTGCCTGCCTCTCTGGCCCTTCCCCACTGGGCTCCTTCTGTCCCATAGTTCACGGTTTCTGGCTACAGCAGGGCAAAAAGAAGTCCTGGTGGCAGGACAGGATTGTTCTGTGCCTTCCGTGATTTCTGCATCGATCGTGGAAAGACTTGCCAGCATTGGGGCCTCCTTCACCTTGGTGCCCATTGTGAGCAGAACATGGTGTTCGAGTGAGGGGCTGGTGAGGAAGGTGGCTAAAGCATTAATTGTCAGGGAGAACATGTCCCAGAGAAGCTGGAGCCTTCCCCTGTTACAGCTACCATGAGGGTCTTGATTTCCCTCAGTGGTTCCTGCATTTCACATAATTATTTTCTATACCATTTTTATATTTTCATAAGACTTTTTTATAAATACATTTAGAGGGCTAATCAGAAAATTTTTGTCATAACATGTATCCCCACTTTTGGTTCGGAAATATGGTCTCTCCACCCCCTGGATAATGTTGGCATCTCTGGGAAAGAGGTGGCTGGATGAAAAAGCTCATGGCTTGAAGGTGGGAAAGGAAAAGAAACTGGAAAACAAATCCACTTGTTCCAGAGCTGCATCGTGGCTTCCTGGCATGGTATTCAGTCTAGAAACTTTGTGTACTCTAGAACACTCCTTGGTGCCCATGAGATACACAGGGGCGTCTGCTCGCGCTTCTTCATGGCCTGCTTCCCTGCTTCAGAATGACTTTCTTTGGTTTTTCTCCAGCGACAGTTGAGCAAAAACATCAAGTTTGGGCGGCCACCACCCAGTGCCATTCCCATGAAGAAGGCAGACAGCAGTGAGGCCAGCTTGGAAGAGGACCTGTTCCTGACCAGTCCCATGGAAATTGTGACTCACGAGGACATCATCCTCTCAGACACCAAGAACAAAGTAAGGTTCCTCCAGGGAATGACTTGGTTGCTGATGAGCGAGGGCAGTGGCCAGGGGCGTCCAGTGACGGGTCTGCGGAGCAGGGAATATGAGAGAAGCTTTTCTGCTAAGTAGCCCCAGGCTGGAGGGCACTTTGTGGCCAGGCCGTGATCTGCAGCGAGGCGCATTTGGAGGGGTGGTTGGGGTGGGGAAGGGAAGATGTGCCCCTTGCAGGTGCTCCTCAGAGCGTCTTCCACTTACTCCTCAAGACTCGGGGGTGCCCACCTTTCCTGGGAAGCCTTAGCCTTAGCCAGTCTTACCCCCGCATGGTGCTGTCTGCTCTGTGTCTCTGCGGGGCATCCTTTGTGCTTCTCACACATCGTACTCATCCGTGTCCGTGTAACTGTTCTCTCCGTCTCTAAATGTGGAGTTCCTAGAGGACAGACTGCAGCTCGCACGCCTCTGTCTCCACAGAACAGCTAGTACTCACTTAGTAGCACCGAGTAATTACTGGTCCACTTGGACTAATTTAAAGGGAGATGAGAAAAGAAAGAAGTAGGTGCTTAATGAGAGAGAACGTATCAAACAGGCCAGCTTGAAGTCTACATAATGAGGGAAGAAAGTCACATGGGTCCAGCATTGTCCTACCTGAATTTGGTCTTTTTGACACTTGGAAAGAAACACCATGAGCATATCCTGGAATGAGAGTCCTTCCAGCAGCACAGGGGACATCCTTGGGCCTCTAGTGGGGAAGGAGGAAAGGCCCCCCAGCAGCTGGAGCAGGGAGCTCAAACTGAGCCAGCCAGTCCTCCAGTTTCAACAGAAAACCTTTTCTGTGCCTACCAAGGCGCCTGAAATTACGCTATTATTAAAATGGACGTGCCCCCCGAAGTCATGCCTGTTACCTGCTACTATGTCATCAGGGCAGGGAGAAAGAGAAGTGACTGGCAGGGCAAAGTGAGGAAGGAAAGAATAGGCTCGCTGTTGCCTACTTCTGCCTCTAGCCATCATGACTTCTGGTTCCCAGACAGGTGGGTGGCAGGGGGTGCAGTGGGTAAGTGGGATAGGGCACAGTGCCTCCACTGGCTCCAATCTGTCCAGTGCTAGGTGGCACTGATGGCCATCAGCCTTCATGCAGGGATTTCCCAAGGACTGAAGCAAATGTCCTCACTGTTGACCTAAGTGCCAGGGACTGTGGCCCAAGGGAGGAGGAGGCTCAGTCGTTCTGCAGGGGCTGCCTCCACATAGCTTATGTTCTTTTTTTTCTTTTTTTTTTTTTTTTAAGATTTTATTTATTTGACAGAGAGAAACACAGCCAGAGAGGGAATACAAGCAGGGGGAGTGAGAGAGGGAGAAGCAGGCTTCCCACCGAGCAGGGAGCCCGATGTGGGGCTCGATCCCGGGTCTCCAGGATCATGACCTGAGCCAAAGGGAGTTGCTTAACCAACTGAGCCACCCAGGCGCCCCGCATAGCTTATGTTCTAATGAGAGGAGAGTCACATGGGAAGGCAACAGATATATATATAAATATAGTAACTGATTTATATAATAAACTCTGAATCAAGAAAAATGCACAGAGGTAAAACAGGGTGATGGAAAAGTGAGTAACATGGTGGGTGAGGGGCTGCTCTCTAGACAAGGAGGTCACAGCAGCCTGAGCAGACCTGGGGCCAGGGGCCGTGTTCTTGGCCAAGGGAAGAGCAAGTACAGAGGCCCAGAGATGGGGCTGAGGATGTCCCAAAGGAAAGCAGGTTGGTGTGGCTGGCCAGACCCTGGAGGAGGCAAAGGGAGGACAGAGTGCGGTACAGAGGCCAGATTGTACAAACCGAGAAAAAGGGTGATTCTGTTCTGAGAGCAGTATCTAATCTGTGTTTTCTTCTTCTTTTTTTTCTTTAAATTTTATTTTATTATTATTATTCTTTTAAGATTTTCTTTATTTGACAGAGAAACACAGCTGGAGAGGGAACATAAGCAGGGGAAGTGAGAGAGGGAGAAGCAGGCTTTCTGTCGAGTACGGAGCCTGATGCGGGGCTCGATCCTGGGACTCTGGGATCATGACCTGAGCTGAAGGCAGACGCTTAATGACTAAGCCACCCAGGCACCCCTTTAAATTTTATTTTTATTGGAGGCAGAGCAAGAGAGCATGAGCAGCAAGGGAGGGGCAGAGGGAGGAGATAGAATCCCAAGCAGGCTCCACAGTCAGCTCAGAGCAGAGTCCAACACAGGGCTTGATCCCAGGACAGTGAGATCATGATCTGAGCCGAATCCCAGAGACTGGTGTCCAACTGACTGAGCCACCCAGGCACCCAATTTGTATTTTTCTAAAGATGCTTCTAAGTGTGGTGCTGACATTATTGCTCTGGAGGGGACGATAACACTATGGGCCGTATAAGGCAGAGGGTACAGCCAGCCATCAGAAAGGTGCAGGTAACATGCTGTGGGCGTTCCAGGGCAGAGGGTGCAACTGGGCTGGGGGTCTTTAGCCTTTCTTCTTCCGTCCTAAGGGTTTTTGCCTCCTCTGGTCATCCACCTTCTCAGCCCAGCCCTTTGTGTATAGCATTGGTAGGGCCTTTTCTTCTCACCGAGAAGAGGTCTGGCGTAGAGATGAGGGTCCAGCAGGTGAAGGGGGCGAAGGCAGCAAGCTCAGCCAGAAGCTCTGAGGTCAGAGGCTGGGTGTGTGACATGGCCCTGCTTCCCAGGTAGGGTGGCTAGTGGGTGGCGCCTGGTCTCTCTCAGCCACAGCAAAGACTGAGGTTGGAGACTGCCCAGACGGAGATGTGTCGGACTCAGGAAAAGAAGCAAGTACACACTCTGTGCCGGGAGTCCTTGTCTGAACATTAGCAAAGTCCCCACCGTGACCCCCGCGAGCTCTCTGTGGGCGACTGCGGTCTTTTCTTCACGCATTAGGAGTCTGGTTATCTGCCCAGAACTTGCTGTCCCAGCATTTGACATGAGCACTCTTTTCACTGTTCCAGCCCAGTGACACTCCAAGTCCTCAGAGTCCTCTGAATCTGCCTGGAGCCAGAAGTGAGATGGAAGAGAAGGTAGTATGATTTGAACTTCTGTTTTTAGTTTCTTTACTTCAACTTCCATTTCGGCCCATTTTGTTCTGACCCTCCATCTCATTTTTCTATTCATAAATGCCGCCTTCACCCATAACCTTCAGTTCCTTCAGAACGTTACCAGTGGCAGGTGTTAGAGCGTCCATTTCCATGGCATTGCACCGGCTGGGACTGAATCCCACTGGGAAAAACAGCCACCTCCCAGCCTGTGCATATTTGCACACTTAGATGTTGATCATCTTCCTAAATGTGCCAGGTCCTTCAAGACACTGTCAAGCCATTGAAAAAGGCATTCTAGAACATCTGAAGGAACACAGGTCTATAAGGAAAAAACAGTCTCCTATTCAGAGGTGAAAAAAAAAGGGGGGGGGACCTCAGCATTTCTCTCCTTGTATGTATTTTTATTTTTTTAACTTTTCTGTGTTCAGTTGGGACTGTACCGCAGGAGTCTTGGGGACCCTGTAGAGGCCGGTCCACTCCCATGAGCAATCTTCTGCACAGGGCTCCGGGCGTCCTCCTGGGGCCTGGTACAGTGAGCAGAGTATGTCCAAGTCTTCGGCAGGGTGCAGTGTCACAGCCCAGACAATGAAGAAGGCCGGCTGGAATACACTAGAAATGGAACCTTGCATTTAAATCTCAGCTTCAGGTGCTTTTCTGTGCCTTCGGTCCGTCACATTTGGCTAGAACGCTTTTTATTCATCCATCTCTTATGGGATGGAAATAAATGTTTGAGTCATCTCTTTTCAACAAGAGTTCGGAATTTGATACCTATTAGAAAGATAACCATAAATAAATAATAGCTAGGAGCCCAAAGGCTGGAATTATTTTTCCTTACTTCCGTGCTTATCATAAATTACTATTTACTGAGCATCCATTTTGCTCTTGGAGCTGGCTAGGTTCTTTATCTTTTGTGCACGAATATGGAAGGTAATCGCAAAAAGCAAAGCTATGCGCTAAGAACCGCGGGCTCTGCACTGCTAGCTTGAATGCCGGCCCACGGATGCTGGCCTGGGCCGCCAGCATCGCAGGGAAGGCGGAGAGCGCCCTCTGCCGCGCGCTGGTGCCGCTCAGCTGGGAGCTTTCCCCTAGCCGCCGGTCTTCTGCGTTCTCAGAAATTGCAGGTATGGTTTCTTTTCCCATTCAGTGTGGCCTCCAAGTGCAGGCCGAGCTGGGTCTCTGACCTTTCTAGACACGTACTGTCCAGGTGGTAGTTTCCAAATGCATGCATCTGTGTTCCAGTGTTGCCGTTCACCCTGAGGGGACTGCCCTCAGCCCTGGTGCTATATTTCTGCCCTTCCTTTTTCTGCCAGGGCCTCCCCTCTCAGCAGCTTGGTGTACTCAGCTCAGAGCTCAGCGGCCTTGGAGTAATTGTGCTAGAACATTTTTGTGGGTAGCAATTTCATGCCCTAGGCATAAATGATCTACTTCGTTGTAGTTCTTTTCTTCCCCCCCCCAAAAAAAATTTTTTTTTAATTTATTTATTTGACAGAGAGAAACACAGCCAGAGAGGGACCACAAGCAGAGGGACTGAGAGAGGGAGAAGCAGGCTTCCCGCTGAGCAGGGAGCCAGATGTGGGGCTCCATCCCGGGTCTCCGGGATCATAACCTGAGCCGAAGGCAGTTGCTTAACCAACTGAGCCACCCAGGCGCCCCTCCCCGAAATATTTATTGAGCACTTGCCAAATGAGTTTTGCTACTTGGGCATAAAGGGGACTGGAAAAAGGAAAAGATACATTCCCTCTCTCAGAGTGATTAAGGTAGAAGCTGAGGGGCATCTGCAGGAGTCCTTAGCACAGAGATGAGCTGGTCCAGGGCTCAGCGGACTATGACTTATTTCAGGCTCGGTGGCCATAAGATCCAACCAGGACACTCCCCTTGTTGCGCTCTTCCTTTGTAGCCAGCCGAAGACAATAGACAGTGGGCATGGCTCTGTGCCTACAAAACTTTATTTACCAAGATAAGCTGTGGGCAGGATTGGGCCCCTTGGCTGTGTCTTGTCCCATCTACTCTAACCTCCCTGCCGCCATATTATTCAGAGTAGGAAAATTAGTCCCTGAAAGGTTATATGACCTTTATGAGTTAATGCAGATAACATTGGGAGAACAGATCATCGGTGTCCCCTTTTAATTCCCAAAGCCATGCCCCCCTCTCACTGTCCCAGTGAGCCTGGCCTGCTCGAAGCCATCCCTGGGGCAGGTCTGGGCTGGATGCAGGCTCAAAAAAGGGCTCTGGCTCTGACCGGGGTGGTGTGGTTTCATCTCCATACAGGTGGCTCCAGTTAAACCATCTCGGCCAAAAAGGTACTTCTCTTCTGCTGGAACCATCGAAAGTGTCAACCTAGATGCCATCCCCCTGGCCATTGCTCGCCTGGACAACAGTGCCGCCAAGCACAAACTGTCTGTAAAGCCAAAAAACCAGAGGGTGTCCAAGAAGCACCAGCGACTTGCCAGGGTATGAGGGGCCCATCCCAGCTGCCTGGTCAGCTGCCCATACTTGCTGTCCGCTGATTCTACCCAGTCGGGTGGTGCCGTGAGGGGCCAGTAGAAGGAACTGGGTCTCTTGCATCAGGGATCTGGTGAGTTGCAGTGAACAAGGGCAAAGCTGGCCTATTTACCTTCCATCGCCCTTTCTAACTTGTTGTCTGCCTGGGGACTGGTAGACCCCAAACGATAGGCTGCCATTTGAGGAGCCCCCAGGCACTTTGCCCCAGCCACGTGACCCAGCTCCCCTGCCGTGGCTCAGCTAGAGGGTCTTTGGTTTGACTAGGGTGGCCTTTGAAGTCACAGGTTTCAGGGCACACCGATGAAGTGCAAAGCTCATTTTTTCTCACCTTCCTAATGCTGTACTGTTGGTTTGAGAATGACCAATAAAGGAGCTACAGACAACATGAAGGGGATGTGTTTTCCTCCACCCTTGCAATTTACTCTTGGTGTGCTGGCCTGGGTTTATCAAGCTCTATACTTAGGAACAACTTCCCCTTCTTTTGAGATTAAGAGGGCCACCAGCATTATGAATAGGGTGGGTAATGGTTGCCGACGCGAAAGGAAAAGGCTAATTCTTTCTTTCCTTACCAACGTTAGGATCGACCAAATGAACAAGGTGGCCTGCATCAGCCCTCACTGGACCAGAATGGACACTCGGGAGAAGACAAGCCAGTTTGGCACGAAGAGGAACCAGAACTGCTAGACTCCGAAGAAGAAAAGAGATGCCAAGAAGAATACTGGCTAGAACTTGAGGCCAAGTGCAAACGGCAAAAGGCGGAGGCAGCTGAGAGGAGACGTCTGGAAGAGCAGAGACTCCAGGCCCTGGAGAGGAGGCTTTGGGAAGAAAACAGAAGGCAAGAGCTCTTGGAGGAGGAAGGAGAAGACGAGGATGGAGAGGAGGCAGAAGTACAGCTGGAGGCAGAAAAGAGGAAACGCGAAGAGGAGAGACCGAGACTAGAAGAGCAAGGTGGCCAAGGCCAAGAGCGGAAGGAGCAAGAGGAAGAAAGGCACCTTGAGGTCCCAGAGCAGCTGCATCTCCAACGACGCGCACAGCAGGAAGAGCAGGCAATAGGCAGCGGCCAAGAGGCTGAGAAACAGCAGCAGTTACAGGAGGAAAGAGAGCTGACGGCCCTCAAGAGGCAGGAGGAGCTAGAGGAGCAGCAGCAACGGTGGGAGGAGGAGGGGGAGGAGCAGCGGGAAAGGGAAGAGCAGCGGCAGCTGGAAGAGGAGGAGCGGCGGCGGAAGGAGGAGCGGCGGTTGGAGGAGGAGCGGCGGCGGGAGGAGGAGAAGCGGCGGTTGGAGGAGGAGCAGCGGCGGCGGGAGGAGGAGGAGCAGCGGGAAAGGGAGGAGCAGCTGCGTTTGGAAGAGCAGCGATGTCTGGAAGAGGAACAGCGCCTGCGGGAGGAGGAGGAGCAGCGAGAACTGGAGAAGTGGCGGCAGCAGGAGGAACACCGAGAATGGGAGGAGAAGCAGTGGCAGGCGGAAGCAGCAGCTGAGATGAGGGCAGAGCGGGGAAAGCGGGAGGAAGCGGAGGCGCCGAGGCAGCGGGAAGCAGAGCATCCGGAAGCCGCGAGAGTGCACGAGGAGAAGTGGCAGCAGCTGGACGACAAAACGGGCTTGAAGAGCCCACTTCAAATGGACATTGCAGAAAAACCTGGGAAACGAGAGCACCTGCAGCCCGAGAAGCAAAGCGAAAGCTCTGAGGAATCCAGGATTTGCGAGAAGCAGAGTCAGGAGGCTGAGCCAGCCGGAGAGCAGCAGAAACGCAGGGATGGTCCGCGGCTTGGCGGTGGTGCGCGTCTGGAAGAGAGACCAGAAACTAGCTCGCAGTCTCCCCGGAAACAAGAAACGGGAGCAGAAGAGACTGCCGGGGAGAAGAAGGAAGCCACCGTCCCAGAAAAAGACAGAAAAGGGGAGGAACTCCGGTGGCAGGAAGTAGATGAGAGGCAGAGCATGCCCAGGCCCTACACTTTCCAGGTGTCATCGGGAGGGAAGCAGATTCTCTTCCCCAAAGTCAATTTAAGCCCAGTGACACCCGTGAGAGACGTGGGACTTGTCTCTGCGCCCCACGCGCCGAAGACCCCCCGAGCCAGCCCGGCCTCCCACGGCCTACCCTCCTCCCTGAGTGTCCCCCACACAGCCATTCTGGTGACGGGAGCACAGCTCTGCGGCCCGGCGGTCAACCTGAGCCAGATCAAGGACACGGCATGCAAGTCCCTCCTGGGCTTGTCGGAAGAAAAGAAGCACGTGGACGTCCCTGCCCTGGAGAACCCGCCCCGGGCGCCTGTCGACCCCCGGGCAGGCAGGGGGAAGGTCAGGGTTCCCCAGGAGTCTCCAAGCAGTGCGGCCGCACTAGCAGAATGGGCTTCCATTCGGTCCAGGATCCTGAAGAACGCAGAGAGTGAACATTCTCGGTCCGGTGATGAGCACACTCCCAGGGCCCGCAGTGATTCCCGCGGGAACCTCCGGAAGACCCCGCCAATAAATGCGAAGTTCTCTATTATGCCTGCTTGGCAGAAATTCTCAGATGGTGGCACCGAGACCTCTAAACAGAACACAGAAGTAGAGAGCATGAGAAAAAGACCCTCACTGGGACCCGGGGTGCCCCACGCCCTGGCTACTAATGAGCTTCCCAAGGGTGCAGAGAAACCAGAGCCCGCAGACGGCACAGAGGGGTGCAAATTTGCCAAAGACCTCCCATCCTTCCTTGTCCCAAGCCCTGCTTACCTGCCACAAAAAGCAGTGGCCTATGCAGAGCCCGTGGCCACTTCAAACAGTGAGACCACCAGCGGGAGAGGAAAGCCAGACCCCTCGATGCCTGGCCAGGAGGAAAAAGCCTCACCATTTGGAATAAAACTGAGAAGGACCAACTACTCCTTGCGCTTCCACTGCGACCAGCAGACAGAACAGAAGAAGAAGAAGAGGCACAGCAGCACAGGGGACAGTGCTGACGGTGGCGGCCCACTGGCCCCAGGGAGCACCAAAGGAGAGAAGGAGCCGGAAGGCGTGGCCGCCAAGCCGGGCCCGTCCCTGCCCCCCGAGAGGAAGCCAGCCCTGTCCGCCTGGAAGGACTCTGCCCAAAGAGCCCACCCTCCTCCCGCGGCTCCACCGGGGCCCCCACCGGCCGGCAGCCAGAGTCCGGCCTCGGAGCATGACAGGGCGGCCCACAAAACGCCCCCGGCGCAGAAGCCCGCGCTGGCCCCCAAGCCTGCCGGCCAGACGCCCCCCTCGTCCCCGCTCTCCAGACTGAGCAGGCCCTACCTGGTGGAGCTGTTGGCCCGCCGGGCGGGGAAGCCGGAGCCGGAGCCCGGCAAGCCGGGCACCGAGGCTCAGCAGAGCAGTGAGTCCCCGCCGCCGTCACCCCCGCCCCCGGAGCCCAGGAAGGCACCCTGGAGGGACGAGGAGGAAGTGGTGGAACGGGAGCGGAAAGCCGCTTCCCCCGCCCGGCCGGACAAGCCCTGCCCCACCCCCGAGGCCGGGAGGAGAGGTAGGTGGGGGGTCGGTGGCATCGCGGGTCCTCGGTCCGGAGCCTCGCGTGGGGCCCAGCCAGAGCCCGAGCTGCTCCGGGCTGGGAGGGAACCGGGGACGGCCGCGTGCCCGAGCAGCCCCCGCTGGGGCAGGCAGGCCCTCTCTGGAGTCCTGACCCGGCGCTTTGCTTCCTCTGCTTTCCAGTTTGGGAGATTCTCAGGCAGGCAGGCAGTTCCCGGTGCTGACACTGAGACGGACACCGAGAAACGGGCCTGATTAGCCAGCTGTCCGTAATCCTCCGAGGGACCCGTTCGGGCCGGGTCGCAACGGGTTTCCTGGCAGCCGCAGCGCCCGCTGGAGAAGCTTCTGTGTGGATGGGCCACTTGTGGGCACTTTGGGCAGAATGCTCTATGGTGGCGTCCCCACCCCCGCAGCCTGGCCCTTCGAGGCCTCCTGCAAGGAATTGCAGAGCAGCTGCCCTCCCTCTAGTTTCATCAGAGTAGCCGGGATCAGTTGGATTGGCTTTGGGGCCCCTGGGAACCTTCACGGACCACTTTTTTCTTTTTTGTTTTGTAGAGTTGGAGGTAAAGTTGAGGTCATAGTCCAGGAAGTTATTCACATTTCTCAGAGAAATTCTCCCCTAAGGTTTATTAGGAAACCCATAGGCCTTCTCTATTGTTGAATTGTTTAGGTGGAGGGTGACTTTTGGTGAGAAAAGAGCTGTTTGCCTGGCACTTCTGGTTTGGTGACTTGCATTGTGGAAGGAAGATCTCATTGGCCTTTTTTTTTTTTTTAAGATTTTATTTATTTGACAGAGAGAAACACAGCGAGAGAGGGAATACAAGCAGAGGGAGTGAGTGAGAGGGAGAAGCAGGCTTCCCGCTGAGCAGGAAGCCCCATGTGGGACTCCATGACCTGAGCTGAAGGCTGTCGCTTAACCAACTGAGCCACCCAGGCGCCCCCTCATTGGCCTTTTTAACCTAGACTGAAAGGTCAGCAGTCTCCAGACCATTTCTTCCTAATTTCTGTTTGTCCTGCAGATGAGAAGCCCATTTTCAGTTTTTTCTTTGTGTTTCTGTTTTTCCCCTCTGAGCTGGGCCCTGGGAGATCACCATGGTGAGTCCCACAAGCTGGTAAGAGCTGATCCTGAGTTCCCCATAGCCTCGAGGGCCTCGACCTAGCAAGCCCTGTTGGCCTTCAGAGCTAAGTGTTTGGGGGGGCCTGGCTCTTAGGTGGAAGTCTGAAAAGTTGCCGTACCAGATGTGGCATCCAAAGCCTTTGCTCCCCAAGGAGAAGCTCGGAGTTGCGAGTTCCCTCCCAGTTGTGGGTTGTTGTACAGAAAGTGGGTTTATGGTTAGATTGTGTCTCAGCTTCTCCGACCTCCGTGAGGTTTTTCTCATTCACCCAATGTGTAGGAGTTGCTCAGCTGGTTTTTGGATTTCTTTTAAAGGGAATTATTGCATATGTAGCTGTATATCAGGTGTGTCCATGTGAAGAGAAGGAGTTCAGTATCCTTCTATGTCGTGGTGTTGAACTGGAGCCCATTTTTAGTTTTGACATTAGCTTTTGTGATTTCGTCAAAGTTCCTCTCAGTGTCCGGGGGACTCTCTAGGGAATAACTCTGTGTGTTTCTTTCTCTTAGAGAGGTCCCTCTAATTTTCTACCAAAACCCGTTACTGTCCCTGTTTTCTTTCCCAGGATCCAGGTTCTGGGTTGTCAGGCTCTGCTAACCGAATTTTTCTCTATTTGCTGGAAAAGAAGCAATGGATACAAGGTCCACATGCCCTGGGGCTGCTGTCTAAAGACGGCTGGGATTTTCCCGCCCCATACTAGGCCAGGCTGACCAGTGTGTTGGACCGAACACTCCCTCAGAATAAAAATGTAAAGCCTGGATCTCCAATTTCATTTGTTAATTGTGTACCTGTAGTGCTGTCATTTAGCTAAAACCCCAGGGGCACCACATGCATTTGGGGTGAAGTTCACTGAAACCACTCAGACAGAAATCTGTGTTGCAAATCATGATGCTACCTTTTATTTATTTATTTATTTTGGCCATCTGACAACTCTGCCTTCGTAAAAGCAGCAGGCAAAGAGCTTCTCAGCTCTGCTAGGTTCTGTTTGTATTAATAGTAATCTCACAGTATGCGGAAAGCAAAGGAGTGAGGACAGCGCTGCGGGTTCTCTCCCCTCCCTGCACCTGGTGCTTCCACCTTCCCTCGGGGTTTTGTAAATACAGTTTGTTCCATGTGGCCTTCTGGCATATGACCTGAGTGAGGATGTCCATGCCACTCTAAATATTAAAAATTAGAAAAGCTTGATTTCATTTTTTCTTTTAGATTTAAAAATATTCAGAAATTCTAACCTTTCCTTCCTTTAGCCCCAGTGAATTGCCAGGCACGTCCCCTAGGGCACACACACCCCTTATTTTGTAGACCACTGCTGTTGAGAGAGAGATTTCCACCCCATCCACCCTAAGGCTGAGGGTAGTGAGAGCCAATCCTAGGCTGAGCCGCTGGGATGGCTTTGACTCAGATTCCGCCCCAGAGGGAATTAAAATAACAAAGATAATCCCCCTGCTTGCCCTCTAGAGGTCATCTCATTCTGAAATTCCCACCTCCTTGTAGTGGATGGAACAGATAATACACTGCCCTTTCTTCAGGAGTAAACCCTGTAAGGCCAGGATGGACCTGCTCATGTCCCCAGAACCTGAAGGAGGGAATCTGAATGACCTGTGGTTCCCCTCATCCACTGAGTTTAGAATGAGAAAGAATAGGTTTGAACAAATGTTTTACCCCTCTTCTACCCCCAACTCTGATTTCCCATGACCCTGTTGTGGTAGCTCTCTCGCCCAGTCTGAAGTCAGTGATCTAGAACTTTACTTCAGGATATGAGAGTCAGTGCCATTATTTTTTTAAGGTCTTTGGGCAACCTGGGCTGAAATTCAGACAGGACCCCCATTTTAACTTCCTCACATGTTTTCTGTTTTACTGATTCCCAGTTGTAATCCAGACCTGTTAGGCCTTTACACATACCATGTTACAGCCTTTTTAAAGTCTGGTCATAACTCCAGAGTGTGCTATTCAAGCCATAGTTCTAAGGAAATAAAAATCTGGCTAGCGATTTACCTTTTCAAGTAAAAAAAAACAGGCGATTATATCTTAAAGGTTTTTTGACCCTTGTGATAAAGCACCTATCAAAACTGTTGTCAGGAAACTGGCCAGTGGTTTTAATGACCTTCAGATGGAATGTTTAGTGTAGGATTCCCTTCTACATAATAGCTTTAAATAGAAGCCATTTGGATCTTGGCAGTTTGGTTTTAAGACTTTTTACAAACAGGTACTACATGGCCCTTGAGTTAAAAAAAAACAAAATGTATTTTATTTATTTATTTAAATATTTTATTTATTTGACAGAGAGAAACACAGCTAGAGTGGGAACACAAGCAGGGGGAGTGACAGAGGGAGAAGCAGGAGCCCTGCAATCTCTGGGATTATGACCTGAGCCGAAGGCAGACGCTTAATGACTGAGCCACCCAGGTGCCCCCCAAAAAACAAAATTTATTAAATTAGTTCCCATGTATCTAGAGCTTCTCAGTTAAGCGTAATGCTTAAGGTGGTGGATACAGTTGACCCTTGAACATCATGGGGGTTAGGAGTGCCAGCTTCCTGCACAGTTGAAATCCATATATAACCTTTGAGTTCCCCAAAACTTAACAGCCTACAGCCAATTGGAAGCCTTACTAATAATATGAACAGTCAATAAACTCAATTTTGTATATTTAATACTGTATTTATACAATAAAGTAAGCTGGAGAAAAGGAAATGTTATTTAGAAAAACGTAAGAGTGGGGCGCCTGGTGGCTCAGTTGTTGGGCATCTGCCTTCGGCTCAGGTCATGATCCCAGGATCCCGGGATCCCAAGATCCAGCCCCCCACATTGGACTCCCTGCTTGGCAGAAAGCGTGCTTCTCCCTCTCCCACTCCCCTTGCTTGTGTTCCCTATCTCACTGTGTCTCTATCAAATAAAATCCTTAAAAGGGGGGAGCGGCTGGGTGGTTCAGTGGGTTAAAGACTCTGCCTTCGGCTCAGGTCCTGATCTCAGGGTCCTGGGATCGAGGCCGCATCGGGCTCTGTGCTCAACAGGGAGCCTGCCTCCTCCTCTCTCTCTGCCTGCCTGTCTGCCTACTTGTGATCTCTCTCTGTCAAATAAATAAATAAAAATCTTTAAAAAAAAAAAAAAAAAGTCCTCCTACCTTTAAAAAAAAAAAAGAAAAATAGAGAATACAGTTATAGTATTATGCTGTGTTTATAAAAAAAAAACTTCACGTAGAAGTAGACGTGGGCAGTTCAAACCCATGTTGTTCAAAGGTCAACTATTTTTTAATGTTTTTGGTTAAAGATTAATTAAAAATACCTTTCAGGGTTTTTTTTAAATACTTCTGAAGTATGCCAGTTTTCTTTGCTGTGTTAGATCATACCTGAATCTTTATTTGATGATTAGGGATAGTGTGATGACCAAGACTCATTATAAATAGGAATTTTCTTTGTATAGTGTTAAAGATCTAAAAGGTATAGAAAAGCAGAATCTGCCCCCTTTTTGTGCTTGAATTCCTAATTTGATTTTACTGTGGTTTTTTTCTCCTCAATATAAAGTTGAGTTGCCTGAGAGCCCTGTTTGGTAAGGTTCTGGATCATCTAAGTGTAAACTTGTAGTGGATTTCAAAAGAACAGGACTATAGTGAGCCCTTTTCTTTTGAGATTATAATAAAGAATTCAGTGCCAGAATAATTATCTCTAAAAGGGCCTAATTTTTACCTGAGGGAAAAGGAGGATGATTCTCATGAACAGGACAGGTCACTCACACAGCAGTTACTCTATACCAAGCCCTGTTCGGAATGTTCCGACGCCCAGGGTCTCTTCACCTGCCGGGCAGCCCGAGGAGGCATGCGCCATTATCATCTCTGCTGAGGGGTGTTCAGGTAGCTTTTGTTTGACAAGAGGTCAGACACAGGGCTGCTCAGTTAAAAAGTCTAATTACTTAACTCTGCTACCCACCACCTGTGAAGCGCCTTTGCCCCTGTCACACAGGGGAGGCCGTCAGCCCCAAGAAAAGCACAGACTGGAAATCAGAAGTCCTAGATTCAAACTGCAGCCTGGGCGCTAACGGTGGGGTGACCTCGGGCGTGGCCCTGGCTTGCTGTGGATGCTCACACTCCCGTCTATCAAGGGAGAGCCCTGGACCAAAATCAGAGTTTCCTCCTGCGTCCCTCAGCCCTGTGCCTCCAGCAGCCCCACCAGGCAAACAGCTTCCCTTGTATCTCTTCCATCCATTGGAGTTCCGCATAGGATGTTTGGAGGGGGGTTGAAAGCAGTAAGTAAGAACAATAAGTCAAAGAATAGCCTTCGTCGCCTGTAGGGGGATTTTCTGATACTGGAGATTTTGACACTGGAGATCTTATTTTTACTTCCATTTTGAGGGAAGGAAAATGCTTCTATGTTTCTGTTGATAAAAGATGTTACCTCCCACCCAGAGAAGTCTCTGTTATCAGTGCAGAGTTCATCTCAGGAAAGGACCATTGAGTAGTTCATGTCTCAAGTGGTAGAGGGTGCGGGATCGAGATAAGTGAGCAGTCTCACTGCAAACCTGCTTCCGCTTCGGGGCGGGGGGTGGGGCGTGCTGGGAGAGCAGATCTCCAAACCACCAGACAATCCACAGACACATTTCAACTCAGTTCCAACGCTCTCTACCTGGAGATAGCATCAGGCCCCACAGGTTAAAGGCTTAGTCCCACAAGACTGCCCCCACTTCAGATGCCATTCCCAAGTCTAGGCCACCACCCATGCTGCTGATCCACTTTGAAATCATGACCACCTCCTTGGGTTAATTTGCTAGAGTAGCTCACAGAACCCAGAGAAACATTTTGCTTTCTAGATTACCAGTTTAGGGGCGCCTGGGTGGCTCAGTTGGTTAAGCGACTGCCTTCGGCCCGGGTCATGATCCTGGAGACCCGGGATCGAGTCCCACATCGGGCTCCCTGCTAGGCGGGAAACCTGCTTCTCCCTCTCTCACTCCCCCTGCTTGTGTTCCTTCTCTGGCTGTGTTTCTCTCTGTCAAATAAATAAAAATCTTTAAAAAATAAAAATAAAAAATAGATGACCAGTTTATTATAAAAGGATATAATTCAGGAACAGCCAGATGGAAATGATACATTAGGGCAAGGTATGGGGAAGGGCATGGAGCATCTCTGCCCCTAAAGCACACCACTGCCTTCAAATCTCCATATGTTCACCAAGCAGAAACTCCCTGAACCCCATCCTTTTGGGTTTTTATGGAGGCTTCATTACATGGGCATGACTGATTAAATCATCAGCCATTGGCAACTGAACTCAGCCTCTAGTCCCTCTCCTCACTCTGCAGGTTGGGAGGGGGTGGAAACAAAAGATTCAACCCCTCTAATTACATGGTTGGCTCTTCTGGCAGCCAGCCCCATCCTTAACGTTGGTCCCAAAGTCATCTGATTAATGCAGTAAGAGACACCTTATGTTCCTTAGGAAATGTCAAGGGTTTTAGGAGCTATGAGCTCTAGGAATGGGCACAAAGACCAAATATGTATTTCTTTTAAATTTTTTTTAAGTTTATTTAATCTCTATACCCGTATGGGGCTCGAACCCATGACTCAGAGATTGAGAGCCACACTCTACCAACCACACTCTACCAGCCAGGTGCTCCTAAGTATATATTTCTTCTAAATCACAGTATCGGGGCACCTGGGTCTGCCATCGGCTAGGTCATGATCCCAGGGCCCTGGGATCAAGCCCCGCCTTGGGCTTTCTGCTCAGTGGGGAACCTGCTTCTCTCTCTTCCTCTGCTCGTGCTCTTGCTTGCTCTCTCAAATGAATAAATAACATCTTCAAAAAATAAATCACAATATCGTAGTCTCTTTTTCCACAGAAAAGCCGGTTCTTCAGAGCAGGCAGTCTTTAGATGGCTCCAAACCTGCAGAGAAGGTTGAAACTGTGCAGCCACTGTGGATAACATTAGCACTGCAGAAGCAGAAGGGGTTTCGGGAGCAGCAGGCAACTCGAGAGGAGAAGAAGCAAGCCAGGGAGGCCAAACAGGCAGAAAAGCTCTCCAAAGAGAACGTGAGTAGCCTGGTCTTCAGCTTTAACTGTGCCTTCCCTGAGTTTGGCTCCTTTAGGTCACAAGGATTAAAACATACACACAGACACACACAAACACACCAAAAAAAACTAACTGGGAGTGGTGGGGAATACTTAGGGTAGAGCAATAAATTGAGCACTGTTAAACCAGGGAAGTCTTTTCAGCTGGTAATTTTGTTTGGTTTCCTTATGCTCTTAGGTTAACCTGACTTGGTAGAATCCACGATAAGCAGTGATCCACATGCACAGCAGTTACATGAGAAACAGGAGTGGTCATATTTGAGCAAGGAGTTGAGAGGAAAATCAGGAGTCTTGCTCTGTGGCCCTGATTTGATAGTCTCTTCAGTGGGCCTCTTCTTAGAAAGTGGCTTTCCCTCTTTTGAGACCTTTGAGCTGAGCTGCTCCCTGATTGGGGATCATGGACCCACATTGCTCCCAAGTGCAGTCCAGCTGCTCCTTTAAGGGCAGAGGTTGGGGGCTGGCAGGCAGAGTCCCCACGGCCTTGCCTGGTCAGTCTTCCCATGTCCTTAGGTTGACAGCACATGTCCCTTGACTCTCCACCCAGGTCGGTGTCAGCCCGCAGCCCGGAAGCAGCAGCGTCAGCAGCATCAGCAGGGCGGGGTCCCCGCACAAACCCACCGCCCAGCCAGAAGAGAGGCAGCCAGAGACTGCAGCGTCCAGGCTTGAGCGCAGAGAACAGCTGAAAAAGGCCAATACCCTTCCTACATCTGTGACAGGTAGGGAGAACAGGTCCCTGGCTGTGTAACTATGGTGACAGGCTTGTCGTCTCATAGCTGCTTTATGTCCTTGAGTGTGAACACAAGCAGAGCACGTGAAGGCCCTTCGCGGCCCAGGCTGCCTCACAACCCCACGACGTCCACTTTGAGGAAGCTCGTCTGATAAAGCCCACCAGGGACTCTCCACCATTGGTGGTGTGATGGTAAATGGTTAACAGTCACCCTTTGGGTAGTGAGGAGACCTCTGATTTGTTGCATTTGACAGTTTTCATGGGGTAAATCCTCCCACCATGACCAGTTTCAAGCTCCCAGTGTGGTATCAACTGGTCCACTAAGTTCCTGAAAGTTGACCGAGGCTTTTCCCCTCCCCACTGCCTCTAGTCCCAGCAACATGAGGTTCACTAACTTGCTCCTGTGAGGGAGACTAGAGACCATAAAAATCATCTCAAGAAAAGAAGAGGCAAGGTTATAATACGACAGGGGGGAAAGGGCAAAGTTTAGGTAAAAGTTCACGAAATGGGGTTTTGACAGGTTCAGAACAGAGCAAGAGTTGTATATAAGGGGTTAATTTCAAACCCGAGCTGAAAAGTGGACTCGGGTCCTGTTTCCAGACAAAAGTTGGACAGTCTCTACTCACTGATAGGATTTCAAATAGCAAGTTTCTGACCAGCGTGATTTTAGAGAGCAAGGTTTTTCAGCTGAGTTGTTTATGAAACACTACTGTTAATATATTCAGGACACATAAAAAGATACATGTTTTTAAAAATTCCTTATTCTGTTAAAGTGATCCTGTCATGTTTCCAACTATTAACTTGTTACACATCACCTGAAGGATGACTAGGAGTTGGAACAAGCTTCCTCCCAAGGGTTAGCAGGGCATCTGTGTTCCCGTCTGGGCAACCTGTGCTCTCAAGGGAACCCAGCCCGGAGACCTAGGCTGTTTCATGCCTGTTACCTACTGACTTAAGTATGGAAATGGAAAGATGCCTTGCCCTTAGAGTTCTATGTACTGTTTTGGTGAGAAGAAAAAAACAACTGTGTTTGAAATGCATTTTAAAGTGCTGCAATAATTTCTCAAGAACCTTCATGGCCATAATTTCATTCGTTCTTACACCCAAGACTTGAGGGTTCTAACCATATGGGAGTGTCACAGGGATCATTCTTTCAAAATAAAATTCCAAAGTCAGATATCACACCTTTCTCTGCCTGACTTCTGTGGAAGTGCCAGGGAGTTCATGTAGTTCAGAGCGGCTCCAGCTCCATGAAGCAAACATTTGTTCTGAAGTATTTGTTTCTCCAGTCAGTATTTCCTGCATTCTGTTCACGTGTAGGCCATTGCCTGGGGCACTAAATAGGACTAAGAGATAAGCCCAGATCCCTCACCTTAAGAAGCCTCTAAAGCCTGGTAAAGAAATAACTGAGACAAGCCTTAAAGTGGTAAGAGCTGGCCGGAGCTGGGGTCTCAGACAGTGTTGGGGAGGGGGGCACCCCAGGCCTGCTTGGTGGAGAGGGTAACTTTTGACCTCACCAGTTAGATAAATTCAGACTGCTGGTTTGATGTTTTTCTTGATGGAACTGACTAGTAACTAGAATCACCACATTTACCTTTTATTTCTTATCATGGAGGCATAGCTTCTGTGCATAAAAATTTAGGCTTCTAAAAACTCTGAAATTAAAACCAACTGCACTGTAATTCTGTATGCAGTAGTTCTGATCGCATCACTCTTTCCCTAATTCTTCTCACTAAAGATGCCCAGTGTCCCACTGGGGTTTCCTTTCTGAATCTTACACTTCTAATACATCAGAATGTGGCTCTGACTTACTCTTATGCTTTTCCTTCAAAATGCAATCCAGTGGAGATCTCTGATTCAGCTCCCCCCGCGCCGCTGGTGAAAGAAGTCACAAAGAGGTTCTCAACCCCGGATGCTGCCCCTGTGTCAACAGAACCAGCCTGGCTGGCTTTGGCCAAAAGGAAAGCCAAGGCTTGGAGCGACTGTCCACAGATCATTAAGTAGAGTGACTTTTATCCTCCACTCCTACTGCCAGTTCTTGGCTCTTCTCTTGCCCTTGTTATTTATTTTTTATATGCGGTAAAAAACCACACTAGGGAAAAGCAGCATGTTTTATAGGCTCTAAAATAATGTTCAGAAACTGAATCAGTGGCATTCCTTGTAAAGGTCCTGGTGCCTTGAGCTCCTCCTTGTTCTCAAGAGAAAAGTCCATCCGAGGGACCACATGAAGCAAAATCTCCAAACTAAGAAGTTTTCATAAGGGCCTACTGTGCCCTTCCACAGCCCTGCCACACATACACACCCACACACCATTTAGAACAGGACTTTTGCCACTTTTTAATGATTTGATTCTCCAATTTCTTTTGTCTAGCACATTTACCCTACCATTTGTTTAGTGGTTTCTTTCCTTTTCTACAGTAATGGTGAAAGAAAGGGTCATATAGATAGAAACAAGATGCCTGTTCTCCTGAAGGGAATCCTAACAGTCTGGCTGCCAACTCTGCCCATGTCTGCTTTTCTGAATTCTCTCTGATCTGAAACTGTAACAGGAAGTGAATCTGTTCACACTTTCACCATGCTGATATCCAGCAGGCCCTGTCATACCAGTACTCTCTGGAAGGACATATTAAACATTTGGCCCACTTGGCTCTGAAGGAATATTTTTAGTTAGGATCATGAAGAGAAGAAGCTACAGATTGTCTTCCCAGCTCTGAGAATCCCCACCCAGTGCAGTGGTTCTTTTTTTAAGATTTTTTTTATTTTGATAGAGAGAAATACAGCCAGAGAGGGAACACAAGCAGGGGGAGTGAGAGGGAGAAGCAGGCCTCTCGCCGAGCAGGGAGCCCGATGTGGGACTCAATCCCAGGTCTCCGGGATCATGACCTGAGCCGAAGGCAGTCGCTTAACCGAGCCACCCAGGCACCCGGCATGGTTCTTAAGATGCCCTAGCTCCATCTCCTGCCTTCTGAATTAGATCCTGTGAGTCCAGGCCAGGAAGGTCTATTCTGGCAAAACTCTTCAGACAAATTCTGATATATCCCAAAGGAGTACCTGGGGATATACTGCTTCCAGGGTAATCTAGCTTTTAAAACTGAAGGGGAGGCTCATTTTACCCAAAGAAGTGAGAGGAGAAATAAAAAAAAAAAAATCCCTCAAACCAGACATTTACTATGAGATAGGAGAGGCTACTGACATTGAATGTCTCTGAATATCCTTTAGGTCTTTAGGGAAAATTTAACAGGTTCCACCAAGACTTGAAGCCTTTGTACTAAGGACTTCTGTGGGAAATTTCTTTACCAGAATCGAGTGATTCATATTTAGAGTCAGATGTTCAATAGCATTTACAATTTTGAGCATTCACCTTGCTACCTTTAAACAACATTTCCACTTCTTAAGTGCCCTTGCTACTACTCCACACATGTGGTCCAAAGAAGGGACATGGCAATTCAAAAGCATGAAGTATAGACCTACCAGCAAACCCACACATTGCCAATACTGACTTTGTATTTCACGGTATTGGCATATTCTCCTTTTCTGAGATTCTTGACTCCATAACAGAAGTACACATCTTTTGCCCATTGCATGGGGAACTGCAGTCCTTTTCCTCTCCAAAAGCACGTTTTATCATTATCCATTTATTTCCCTCTATGCGGAGCTCATCTGACAGGCAACAGATTGTTGCTCTTCTACCATTCACCATATAGAAGGCATTTTCTTTCTAGAAACGACGGCTCAGCCTCATGGTTAGCAGCTGGCAGATATGGTGAAGTGCACAGTTGTACTCTTGGAAGTTGGATTTAATGTTCCATATACTGGACCTTCCAACTGTTAAGAATCAGTGTAATTTGCTTTTATTCCTGTGGGAAGCAATCAATATTCCACTGCATGTTTTCCACACTGATGTTCATTTCTAAATCAAATGTAGACATTTGTTAGGTTTTCAGCAATTTCATTACTAATATCACACTTTTTAATGGGAATCTTTCCACCTAGAACTCTGGTATTACAGTGCTATGAGAATTCTTCTGAACGTTTTCTTTCATCCTGCCAGCTCTGAATACCACAGTAAGGGTGGAGAACGGGGGAAGCAAGCAGGTCACTGGTGATGAAGCCTAGCTGAGCTCACTACTACTGGCTCACACAGCACTGAGCACAAACAAAGTAGGAGAAAATACCTCAGTTACAAAGTTTCTCTTCAAGTCCAAAAGTAAGAGTACACTGAGGACAGGATAGTCACAGCACTTACTTCCGGCAACTTCTAAAGGGTACATGTTTAATATTTCGTGTAAAATGACTCCAAATTTGCACTAAATACCAATGAAGTGTTATTTTGCTTTCGTTGTGTTGCAGTCTTTTCTGATGAACAAACTATGGGGGAAATTCTGTAAAAAGAAAAGACTTTTTTTTTTAATGAATGAGTGCTATGTTAAATACATGTTTGTTTTTTAACTTAAACATATACTTCTCTTGGCAAAGGTAACAGATTAACCTCTGTCCATAAACATATATATATATAACTAGAATTTTTTTGTTTACTTTTTTAATTTTTCAAGTGCAGTTGTTTCTTACACATTAATTACTATTAAATTATCATTTTAGCCAGTTATCAGCAAATTATAGTATGTATTGTCTCTTCTTGTCACATTCAGTTTAAATTGCTTATTTTAAAGCAGAAACATTAGTTACAAGTGTCTTGCAATATTTTTACCAATAGTAAAATTAAGTAGAGACAATAATGAAAAATATCTTGGTGTGATTTTAATATTATTTTGAGATTTTGGGTTGTATAAAGTTTTAATGTAAAATGTCCATTATTGAAGGAAAATGATCTTTCAATAAAAAATACCTACAAGATCTGCAGCACTGACGGAATTTCCTTTTCAAGTTGTTTTTGCTAATTTCAGTGACCATTTACAAGCAAGCTCATGTTTACATAACTTTTGTGAGAAAGAAACATTTCAAGGCATTTTATGTGCTACCTAGTATTTTTTACTAGATGTCTTAGAGAAAAGTAATGAATAAGGGGCAAATAAAATGCTTATCTCAATTCTAAATTGGAATTGAATGGTTTGCATCTCCGAGAAAATTACTACTACACAGCCTCCTTACTCCACGTGTGGGCTGTGGAACTGCAGTGCCTTTTTAGAATCCCCTTTCTAGGTTTGGGGAAATCTCCCAACTCATGGGTCTTGCACTCTCCTCCCACCACCACAGACGAAATGCCTGATACATGCTTTACTGTATTCTCTGATGACATCGAACCATCACTTGAAACTGGAAGAGAGTCTGCATTGATCTCCCAATTCAACTGTGTGTGGAAGTCTGGCAGTGGCAGGAAACAGTGCCTAGTGTTTGTGGTTTGAGCATTTACAGCTTCAAGGACAGAAGCTTGTCTTCCCCAGGCCAAAGTCATGGTGATTTCAGGCATTCATTGTTCCTGGCTATAGAGCTCTAGCCCTTGTCCCAATTCTCTAAGCTATTCAATACTCTTTTTTAAAAAAAGTTCTTTCCTGCTTAGGGGTGCCTGGGTGGCTCAGTCAGTTAAGCATCTGCCTTCGCTTAGGTCGTGATCCCAGATCGAGCCCCTGCATCAGGATTCCTGTTCAACGGGAAGTCTGCTTCTCCTTCTTGCACGCATTCTCCTCTCTCCCCCCTCCGCCACCCTCATATAAATAAAATCTTTTAAAAAAGCTCTTTTCTGCTTAAAATAGCCTAGGTTGACTTTTGTAGCTTGCAGCTAAGAATTCTGGCATGTTTGATATTTGAGACTTCACTGAAGAATAAATGGACAATGAAATTGATAACCACAGTTGACTATTGTATAAATGAAGAAAACTAAGTGCTTTAGCACAAGTGTCTGGGATACAGTATGCCCTAAATGGTACTAACTACTACCATTAGTGGCTAAATTCCTAATATCATAGCAACAAAACAAAACAAAACAAAAAAACAAAACAAAAAAACTGCTTTATTACCTGAACTAGATCATGAAATTTTGAAGAAAAGACATCTATCAATCTATTTGAGTAATTTAAGTGATGTAGAAAAGAATAACATATAACTTCTGTTCCAGTGATCTTTGCTCTACCGCCCAAAACTTACTACCCTAACATACTATGCCAAAATTTAGTGGCTTAAAACAACTGCCACTTTATTATTTCTCAGGATCCTGTGGGTGAGGAATTAAATGTACGGCACCAGGACAGCCTGAACAGCTGGGGACTGCTTGGCATGCTGGGAGCCAAATGTGGGAATTCACTGTCCCTGTGACCTCACTTTCTCGAGTTATAGAGCACAGTGTCAGGGCCACTCCTTCCCCATGTAGCCTCTCCATCTGGTCACCATCTATTTTACGTGGCAGCTCAGGGGTTCTGTGAGAGCAGAAGCTCCAGGCCTTCTTAAAGCTTAGGCTCAGAAGTGACAATAGTGTCACCTCCACTGTGTACTCTATTGGCTAAAGCAAAACACGGACTAAGTCCCGTTACAACAGGAGGAGGATGCAGAAAGGGCACGGCTCCGGAGGAAGTATAGTTCATTGGGGGCAACTTCATGCCAGGCAAATGCGGCTCTGAGCAAAGTGCTCTGGGACTAGAGAAGCAGCTCCAGTCCCAAACCATACACATTATGAGAAATCAGGATACTTAAAAGTATATAGGGTTTTTTCCCTTCCTGGTTTTTGTTGTGTTCCCTTCCACCAAGCCAGTGAACAAAAAGAAACCTACAACCACAACCACAACCACAAAAACCTAATAAATTGAGAAACAGAGGTACAAAAATACTAAGGTTTGTGTGTCAAAAACGGAAAAAAGGGTAAATCAACTTTACTATAGGAAAAGAGATATATAGATATAATTCAGTACTGGTATTTTGTTCATTTAAAAATACTAATATATAAGGAACCTAATTTGACAAAAAGATCCTACCTTTGAAAACATTTTGTTATGAATCTCACTGTAAATAGGTAAATGGTACATAACATCGTGAGTTTTTAACACACCAGGTATATTCCGATCTTCTTTTTCACAGAAGTCCTCTATAAAAAAAGAAAAAAACCCAGAGTATCTGTAGCCTAAAGAAAGAAAATTAAGGGGCGCCTGGGTGGCTCAGTTTGTTGGGCAACGGCCTTCGGCTCAGGACATGATCCCGGAGACCCGGGATCGAGTCCCACATCGGGCTCCCTGCTCAGCGGGAAGCCTGCTTCTCCCTCTCACTCCCCCTGCTTGTGTTCCCCCTCTCGCTGTGTTTCTCTCTGTCAAATAAATCAAATCTTTAAAAAAAAAAAAGAAAATTAAAAGAAAGTAGTAAATTGATGTTTTTGTCCTCTACTTCCTTTTAAAAGCATTTGTTGCTCCTACTCAAATGTTGTCGCCATGGGCAACAACAATTCACAGCATTTAAGTCATTGATTAATTACCCTTTATAAAACAAACTTATAAATCTCCCAGAGGCAAAGCTATAAACATCATAATAAGGTATAATGGCAGTCGTTCTCCAATAAAGTATAATAGGCAAATTTCTTAGGCAAGTATAATCTTTAGTATAAAATAAGACTATCCAAGTTCTATATTTTCAGACATCTCGATAATCCAATAAGAACTGAACCTGATTATACTTGATAGCCACCCAACAAATCCAGACAATAAACATAATTATTTCTACATCCAATAATAAGCATTGATTCCCAGACAACAGGAGACGAGAAAACTTCCCCAGGAAGTTCATATACACTTTGCAATTGTCCACTCTTAGATTCCAAGATCCACAGTTTCCCATCAGTAGATGCTGCTGCCAGCAACACTTCATTACTACCTTCTTGGTGATGGAAAGCAAATGGTGTTGCATACACCCGTGAAGTAGTTTCAAATTTCCACTGGAGGTGACCTTTCGTATTACAACAGTAGATAAAGCAATCATGGGAACCAAAAAATATTTCTTGCTCTGATGCAGAGGTACATGGTGATGAAAAGATTGGTTCACTGGTAGAGAGCTGCCAAACCTGAAGGATGATAAAGGCAAAAATAATTCATCTAATTTCAATTCTCCTGAATAGTGAAGCTTTATTCTTAATACAAATGTAAGCAGTGAAGACTACTGACAGGTAACTACACATACACATACACACACATGGAGAGGAAATAAAGGTTTCTTCTGAAAAGCAGCATTCTCAAATTAGACCTCTGTCCCAGTGGTAAAATCTAGAACATGATACACCGGACTCTTAGTACATGAGTCACTGCTATGCATAATAGGATGAAATAAAACTAATTTTGAACCCCATTCAAGAAGGAGCTACTACTAATATGTTTAGAGATGCAAAGTTCAAAGACAAAACTGTACTCCATTTTCAATGTGTCTTATTAAAAACTGTACTTTAGGGGCGCCTGGGTGGCTCAGTTGGTTAAGCGACTGCCTTCGGCTCAGGGCATGATCCCGGAGACCCGGGATCGAGTCCCACATCGGGCTCCCTGCTCGGCAGGAAGCCTGCTTCTCCCTCTCTCACTCCCTCTGCTTGTGTTCCCTCTCTCACTGTGTTTCTCTCTGTCAAATAAATAAAATCTTTAAAAAAAAAAAAAACAACTGTACTTTATTCTAATGTAAGAAAAAGGAAGTGGACTGAAAGGAAGAGTTTGTATGCAATAATTGAAATTAAAGGTTTAAACAAAAAGCTAGGAGTTGTGTGTCTGCCCTGTGGATATATACTATCTGCTTATTTTAAAGCTACCACTGACAAACCTGTGGGCCAATATTTTGAAGAAAAGACAAGGAGGAACAGGCCTAAGTCTAAGGTAGTGTCTGCAAATGCACAGTAACAGCAGAATAAAAACAAAATGAAAACAGTGGGCATCTTCACAAAATAGGATTTGTAATCCTAATTCTGTACCTCACTTGGACAAAATCACTTTCATCTTTTTCTGGTTCATCAAAAAAAAAAAAAAAAGGAATAATAGTATTTGCTTCTTGGGAATCTAAAGGTGAGAATATATTCAAACTACTTTGTAAATAAAAATATTAAGTGAACATGATCACAAAGTATTTTTGTGATTGTGCCCCTATCACAAAGTAATTGTCACACAGCAAGAACTACTAGGCTATGAGAGCTGAGAGAAGAATGAAAAGCACCAGAACCCACGCTGGCCATGAACCGGCTAACTCAGGTTGGAACTCGTGCGCTCAAGGCCACCAACAACAGTAGACCCCCCGGAACACACATCCAGCACCAGTAGTGCCGTCAGTGACAGTGGCCTGTGGATAAAGAAGTAGAAAGATCTCATGTTGTCCAGAAGAATCCTCCCTGTCGGTCATGAAGTTGAAGATGAGAACTCCATTCAGTGCAATCTGGGTTATGCAATCTATTTCAGTTTTCACAGAAAAAGCAGGGGCTTCTTAAATGTTCAAAACCTCAACAGAAGTTATAATAAAATTGGCTAAAAGCTGGTAAGGTTTTTAAAATTAGAGGCAGGCATGGCACAAGCAGAACAATGCTTGAGTACAGTCTTTAATCTACTATCCCATCATTCAAAAATTAAGAAACCCATGGCTGACAATTAAAATCAAACTAGTTCTCAACACAGTGAGTTGAATGATGATGTTTATAAAATTTTACTTCAGTTGTCACCAGCTACTATGACTTGGAGAACAATATGTAAAATAGAACCAGAAATTTTTCACCTGTTCTCCAAAGTGAGTAAAGCAGAGGAAATTCCCATCCACACAGCCAATACAAACATACTGCAGACAACACCGTGGAGAAGAAAAGAGTGGTTTTCCACAGGAATGTTTCCAAACTCTGTTCCCAGTGGCCTGCCATGGGCAACAACAATTCACAGCATTTAAGTCATTGATTAATTACCCTTTATAAAACAAACTTATAAATCTCCCAGAGGCAAAGCTATAAGCATCATAATAAGGTATAATGGCATGCTGATATTATAAATGAAGCTAGTATACATATCCACAGCTATAAAATTAATCAGTGCTCTTTATGAGAGCTGAGATAAAAACTTACAATAAAACAAGGAAATAATTAGTACATAAAATCAATCCTCAAACCACTCTAAGTTCTAGTATGACTGAGAAAATTCTGCCAATTTAAGAAATAGATAAAAGACACACAGAACTATTTTCTCATCTTTCTAGACTTCATGTCATTTTTAATGAGTTCTGGTTCAGTGACAGCTCAACTGTATCTAATTAAAAACTACTTCAAATTGCAAAAATAAAACATTTAAAAAACAGGTAATAATACATATTTTATGCCTACAGGATTTACAGCCAGTAAATGTCCTCCCAGTGTAGCCACATATAAATGATGTGGAATCAGGCTCAAACATGGGGAAGAAAAGACAGTTCCTCCACATTTTAACTTCCAAACGCATTTCTTTTTCTGCAAATAAGAAAGCAAATTAATTGGTTTCTGTTGGTGGTTAATAAATATACATGTCCTTACCCTCATGATATTACATCTATTTAGTTAGGTAACTTTTTGTTCTTAGTATAAAATACAGGCTCCTTATAGAGATTCGAGTTAGTATAAAGAACACAAGGACCACCCAGAAAAAACTATTGTTAAGAGTTTAGCATTTTTCCTTTTGATCTTTTTGGGACATACACAGTTTTAATATAGTTGAGATCATTCTGAATATATATTTGGTATCTCTTTTTTTTTTTTTAATTTTATTTATTTGAGAGGAGAGAGAGAACACTCAGGGAGTAGGGACAGAGGGATAGAGAGAAGCAGACTCCCCACTGAGCAGAGAGTCCAACATGGTGTTCGATCCCAGGATCTCAGGACCATGACCTGAGCTGAAGGTAGGCACTTAACTGAGCCACCCAGGCGACCCTATTTGGTATCTAATTTAGCTCACTTATTTGGTAAAACCCTTTAGATACTACTTTAATGCATAATATCCCATCTGAACATAAAATAATTTCTCTGTCTGGAACTAATTTCCTGGTATTATGAACAACTTAGAAATAGACATCTTGGTGTATATGTATGGCCATGTTTCTGATTGGTCTGCCAGGATAGAAGAATTTTACTGAATCAAAGGATATGAAAGTTACCTGTGGCCAAACTGTTTTCCTCAGAGGCTACACTCCTTACAGCTTCCCCTCACTCTCATCAGCATTTACCATACCATTCTGATCTAATACTGTTTCTTCGTCACGTAGTTTTAAATTTTCATTCCTTTGATTATTAAAAGTATGAAATATTTAAATATATTTACTAAGCATGTCTTCTTTGGGGTCTTTTATATTTAAATCCCTTGTTTATTTTTCTATCTGGGTCTTTATAATTTGCATTTGTTCTTTATTTCCATTTATTCTTATCAATGATTTTTAACCATCACATTTGCTTCAAACTGTTTCCCCAACTTATCAGGTCTTATTGATATTTTCCTTTGTGATTCTTTTATTGTCAAGATAGTAATTCTAAGTTCTTTATATTTAAAAACTGTGAGTAGCAAATTCATTTGTGAAAATCTGGTAAGGAATTTAAAATTGTCTTCAGGGGGCACCTGGGTGGCTCAGTTGGTTAAGCGACTGCCTTCGGCTCAGGTCATGATCCCAGAGACCCAGGATTAAGCCCCACATTAGGCTCCCTGATCGGCAGGAAGCCTGCTTCTCCCTTTCTCCCCCTGCTTGTGTTCCCTCTCTAGCTGTGTTTCTCTCTGTCAAATAAATAAATAAAATCTTTAAAAAAAAAACAACAAAAAACTGATGAAGTGAATTCTCACATAAATATCCAAAGCATATGCATGCTGGTCATGAGAGCCAATGTAAAGGAGTCCTGTGCTTGGATCCACAGCTGCCGAGCTTTTGACAGCATCCTCAGTAGGAAACATCCAATGTGTTTCTCCACTATTACTTTTCAGAACATAAACGAACCCATTATAACAGCCTGTTGGGAAACAAAATAGAAAAGATGAGATTTAAATACATCACTGGAAAATAATTCTCTAGCCTAAGTCATGACAATTTATATTCAATGTTCTTCATGTGTACATCTGTGTTCAACTCAGATTTTAAATTTCAGCAATGTAAAGCAGTAACCAAACAGTAACCACTTATAAAAAAATACTTACTTAATAGGCATACCTTATTTTGTTTAAAGTACCCTAAAGTGCTTCCCTACTGAGAAAATAACTGAGAAAACACTCTCCACTGCAGTGGAGAAAGGTTTTGACAGACCTGGAATCAAATCTCTTCATGGCCATCTTTGGGCAAATTATCCAGCATTACTGAGCCTCAGATTATTTTTCTGTGGCATGTGGATACCTCTACTCCAGTGTTAATGTGATTATTTTTTTTTCTTTTTTTTTAAAAGATTTTATTTATTTGACAGAAACACAGCCAGAGAGGGAACACAAGCAGGGGGAGTGAGAGAGGGAGAAGCAGGCTTCCCGCCGAGCAGGGAGCCCGATGTGGGACTCGATCCCGGGTCTCCAGGATCATGACCTGAGCCGAAGGCAGTCTCTTAACCAACTGAGCCACCCAGGCGCCCCTGTTAATGTGATTATTAAGATAATATGGATAAGTACCCAGTGCACAGACGGTGTTCAAGAAATGCTAACATTAACAATAGCCAGCACTGGGGTGCCTGGGTGGCTCGGTCATTAAGCGTCTGCCTTTGGCTCAGGTTGTGATCCCGGGAGTGCCGGGATCGAGCCCCACATCAGAGCCCCGCATTGGGCTCCCTGCTTGGCGGGGGGCCTGCTTCTCCCTCTCTCACTGCCCCTCTTTCCCCCTCCCCCCGTGTTCCCTCTCTGTGTTTCTGTCAAATAAATAAAATCTTTAAAAAAAAAACAAAACACAGCCAGCATTTACCGAGCTTTTACCTTATCGAGTGCTCTAAGAATTTTGCGTCTATTAATCCATGAGTCCTCCCAGTGAGGCAAGTGCTACTATATCTGCGTTTTACAGACGACAAAAAGAAGCACAAGAGAGCTTAAGTTACTAGGGTAAAACTATTCAGCTGACAGGTGGCAGAGCCAGGATTTGACTCCAACAAGTCAAGTTCCAGAGCGCATGCACTTTACTGTAGCAACTGCTTCTCCTTCTTTCAGTTCAGTTCACTTCCAGAAGGAAATCTTTGTGACCCTGGGTTAGGCAAAAATTTTTTGGATAGGACATCAAAAGCATGATCCATAAAAGAAAAGAAATGATAAACTGGACTTCATTAAAATTAAGAACTTCTCTCTAAAGGACATGATGTTAACGACAAAAAAGGGAAAATAAGCCATAGACTAGGAGAAAATATGTAAAACCTGCATCTGATAAGGGACTTGTATCCAGAATACATATTAGTCTCAGAACCCAGTAAGAAAACAAACAATAAAAAACTGGGCAAAAGATCTGAAGAGACAGGTCATAAAGTGTACACAGATGGGTAATTAAGTTCATAGAAACAAACACATTAGTCACTAGGGAAATGCAAATTAAAACCATAATGAAACACCACAACATAATCTGAATGCCTAAAAAAAAATTTTTCAAATTCACCATACCAGGTGTTAAGAAGGATGGGGAACAACAACCTCTCATATATTGATGGTGGGAATGCAAAATGGTTCAGTCAACTTGGAAAATATTTTGGCCATTTTTTACAAAGTTAAAACTATGCTTACTGTACAATCTCCACCTCCTGGGTATTGACCCAAGTGAAATAAAAACTTATATAATCACACAAGATCCTGTTCACAAATGCTTTACAACAGCCTTACTCATAATTATCAAAAACTAGGGAGGGGGGACTAGAAACAACCCACATGTAAATGGACAAACTATGGTACATTCACACTACAGACTACTCACAGCAATTAAAAAAAAAAATCCTGCGCCTTGGTGGCTCAGCTAAGTGTTCCACTTTTGATTTTGGCTCAGGTCATGATCTCAGGGTTGTGAGGCTGAGCCCTGTGTCTGCCTCTCTACCCCACCCCACTACCACACACACAGGCACGTACCCGCACTCTCGCTTTCTCTTGCTCAAAAAAAAAAGAACAAGCCAGCTGATATATACAACAACATGGATGAATCCCAAACACATGCTAAGTAAAAGAAGCCAGATTCAAAAGCAAAAACTAGAAAAAGCAAAACTAGAGTGACAGAAAACACATCAGTGGTTGCCCAGGGTTGAGTAGGAGGGGGGACTACAAAGTGACAGAAAAATCTTCTAAGTAACGGACTCTTGATTGTGGTAGTGCTTACATGGCAGTACACATCTGTCAAAACACAGAGCTATAATGAGGGTAAGTTTTACTGTATGTAAATTATATCTTTTTTTTTTTTTTTTTAAAGATTTTATTTATTTGACAGAGAGAAACACAGCCAGAGAGGGAACACAAGCAGGGGGAGTGAGAGAGGGAGAAGCAGGCCTCCCGCCGAGCAGGGAGCCCGATGCGGGACTCGATCCCGGGTCTCCAGGATCATGACCTGAGCCGAAGGCAGTCGCCAAACCAACTGAGCCACCCAGGCGCCCTGTAAATTATATCTTAATTTAAAAATGTTAGGGCACCTGGGTGGCTCAGTCAGTTAAGCGTCTGGCTTCAGCTCAGGTCATGATCTCAGGTCCTGGAATCAAGCCCTACAGAGGGCTCTCTGCTCAGCACAGTCTCCATCTCCCTCTGCCCCTCCCCCTGCTAATGCTCTCTTTCCCTCTCAAATAAAGAAATTGTTTTTTAAAAAAGTGTTTGAAGTCCTAAGTGACCAAAGTGCCACGAGCCTTGACTCTTGGGCTACAAACAGTAACGTCAGTGAGCTTTCAGGATGGGAACAATGCATGCTCCTGAAAGTTTCCTGTAGCAGATATTTCAAAATATATGTGGGCAAGGGGGAAGGATCAAACTCAGATTCAAGTAGATCCCAGCTAGCATACCACAAGTAGGGAGCCATATTCCTAAGCACTTCACACAAGATTTGATGAACAGATAAAGTAAAACTTAATGTAGTGGGGGGAGTAAAGAGAATGGCGGATAAAAGGAAAGCCATTACACCTGGATCCCATATTCTTTTTTTTAAAAAAAGATTTTATTTATTTAACACAGAGATCACAAGCAGGCAGAGAGAGAAGGAAGCAGGCTCCCTGCTGAGTAGAAAGCCTGATGTGGGGCTCGATCCCAGGACCCTGAGATCACCACCTGAGCAGAAGGCAGAGGCTCAACCCACTGAGGCACCCAGGCACCCTGGATCCCATATTCTTAGTAAAGTAAAAGTCACTAAACCTTAACGAAACTGAGTAGCAGCTAGTAGTTAACACTAATCAGTCTATACCTAACAATGTGCCAAACGGTTCATAAACAATGATCTCACTTCATTCTCAAAAGCTCTAGGACATCTGTGAAATTTAAGAAACAAATGAGCAAGGGAGCTGGGGAGACAAAACAAGAAACAGACACTTAGCTCTAGAGAACAAACTGATGGTTAGGGGGGTGGGGGGTTGGGGGGGAAGGTGGTCAAACAGGTGATGGGGATTAGAGAGGACACTTGTCATGATAAGCACTGACTATAGAATTGCTGAGTCACTACACGGCACACCTGAGACTAATGTAACACTGTGTTAACCATACTGGAATTAAAATATGAAACTTAAAAAAAAGGGGGGGGGGACGCCTGGGTGGCTCAGTTGGTTAAGTGACTACTTTCGGCTCAGGTCAAGATCCTGGAGACCCGGGATCGAGTCCCGCATCGGGCTCCCTGCTCGGCGGGAGGCCTGCTTCTCCCTCTCTCACTCCCCCTGCTTGTGTTCCCTCTCTGGCTGTGTTTCTCTCTGTCAAATAAATAAAATCTTTAAAAAAAAACAAAACTCCATGATGATCGTCATTTTAAAATCTGTCCAAAAATTCTCTGATACTCTTCAAGAGCTGGAGCCTAAATTCCCCTCCTCTTGAGTACAGGCCTGGCTTAATGATCTGCTTCTAATGAAGAGAAACAAAAATGAGGGTATGCAACTTTGGAGACTAAGTCATAAAAGTACTGCATTCCTCCTCTCTCTTTCCCTCCCCTCCATACTGCCCCCACCTCTGGGAGCACTTACTCTGAGAGGATTTAGCTGCCCGGTTGTGAGGGTGCTCAAGTAGCCAACAAGAGCCCATGTGACAAGAAACTGGAAAGTTCTTGTCAAGAACTAGCTCAGAACTGAAGCCTTCTAGCAGCAGTGTGAGTCAGCTGTCCTGGAAGCAGGTTTTCCAGCCCAAGTCAAGCCTTCAGATGATGGCAGCCACATGGGAAACCCTAAACCAGGACTTCCGGCTAAGCTGTTCCTTTCAGACTTCAGAAACTGGGAGGTGATTGCTGCTCTAAACCATTATGATTTGGAACAATTTACAATGCAACATGTTTTATTTGTTATACCCATATACCCAGGAGAACACATGAAGTCCTAAGAGGTTCAGCAACTTGTCAAAGTTCACAGAGCTGGTAACAGTTTTACAGCTAGGTTCAAATCCAGGGACTGAGACTGGAGGCCCACACTATGAATTAGCCTATGGGTAACCATTATTCTTTAACAACCACCAAACCCACCATATGTGTTTTTTTAATTTAACTTGCTTGTACTGGCATTATCATATGGTAGTTACGCTTAACTCTATAAACCCCAAATTCAGAAACTTACCCACTACAATAAAGTTTCCACACTTAGATACACATGCTGAGGATTCAATTCGATCTCCCAAAATCTGTTCCCATTTCACCTTCCCAGAGTGAAGGTCAACTGCCATCATTCTGTGAGAATGGGAGCCAATGTACACAGTTGGGGATGACTTATCAACAGTAGGGATTACAACTAGAGGTGAAGCATCCACACATTTGCCTGTGTCTGACCTCCATCTCACATATAGCTCCATTTTCTTGGCTGCTATCACACATGTTCCTGCTTCAGAAACTTCTGCAACACAGGATGCAGACTTCGCAATAAAAGCTGGAGGATTTAAGCTTTTCACATTTTGAATATTAGTCTGTGAAATTAAATCAGAAGAATGGGCTGAAGAGCAAAGCCCTAGCCTAGTTAAAAACTTAGTATTCAGTGACAAAATCTGACTCCCTCTGCTCACTGCAGTAAAAGCGGTTAGCTCATTGTCACAATTTAATGTCATGACAGATTTCTGATGTAAAGACTTTCCACTGGTTTCTTCTTGATTAATGTCACTGAATTTTCTTTTCGTGGCATAATTCTTGCTAAATACCAGATCTTCATCTGGAAACACTGTTTGAAGGACGTGACTGTAAATCTCTAAAATGGAACCGCTTAGAATAATCTCCAGAAGTCCAGGTATTGATGTGCCAACTAGTTTCTCAATCTCACTGAGGAGCCGTATAGACTTTAAGGAATCTCCACCACTACTTAAGAAGAGTGATTCATCAGGAACTTTCAAAAGATCTTCTGAGAGATTCAGAATAGACTATAGATGAGAAAAGGAAGAAATATGGTGAAAGCCTAAAACCAAAATAACTCAGCCAATTTATAGGTAATATATAGAGCACAATACTTACATTAATGATATGAACAAAAGACACACATAATAATTAAATTTTAAAGGTATTTTCTTTATAGTAAAGGAGACGATCATTATTCTACCAATTCTGTCACAAACTCACTCTAAAACTACAAGTTATATTTTCCTTTAGAGCACTTTTCCTATCCACAAAACAGTGAGTGGAATTATAAAAATATGATTTACTAATTATAAACTCCACAAAATACTAATATCTGATATATTGTAATATGGGAACAATATTTATATTCATTTGCTTCACTAAATCAAAATTATATTCCAAGAATCTAAGAATGAAGTGAGACTTTTTATCAAGGTATCCTTTATTTTCAGACAAGAGAGTACAACTATATTCTCTTTTCAGTACCCCTCAAGAAAGCTCTACATTTTATCTAAGAAAAAATGTACTGACCTATGGTTGTAATATATACGTATTTCAAAATAAATTTTTTAAATTGTTTGCTATGCATATTTCTATATATATGAACAGTTCCCGACTTACAATGATTTGACTTAAGTTGTTGTTTTTTTGTTTGTTTGTTTGTTTAAGTAGGCTCCATGCCCAGTGTGGAGCTCAATGCAGGGCTTGAACTGATGACCCTGAGATCAACACCCGAGCCTAAATCAAGAGTCGATGCTTAACTGACTGAGTCATCCAGGTACCCCTTAAGATTTTTAACTTCACAATGATGTGAAAACAATATGCATTCAATGGAAAACTATTCTTCAAATTCTGATTTTTTCCCAGGCAAGCAACATGCATTAGCTCACATGCTGGGCAGGAACAGCAAGCCACAGCTCCCAGTTGGCCATGTGATCACAACAGTAAACACCTGATACACTTGTAACCATTCCATACCCACATAACCCTTCTGTTTTTCACTTTCAGTATTCAATAAATTACCTGAGATAACAATTTATTATAAAATAGGCTTTGTGTAGATGTTTTTGCCCAAAGGTAAGCTAATATAAGTGTTCTGAGCACATTTAAGGTAGGGTAGGCTAAGCTATGATGTTTTGGTAGGTATATTAAATGCATTTTGACTATTAAATTTTTAATTTATAATGGGTTTATTCAGATGTAACCCCATCCTAAGTTGAGGAATATCTGCATATAACAAATTCCATTAAGCAGAAATATACACGCTGTTGCCGCAAGTTCCTCGGGAATGACATAAGCCCTTATACCACAGATTGCAGTACAGCAAGATTTGGCCATTTTTCTCAATCCTCACAAGCACTGGAATCCACAGCTCCACTGGGGAAAAGTTATGTCAAGATGGGTCTTCTCTACCTGTGCTCTTTATGTCTACCTCACTTCTTTGTTTTTTAAAGATTTTATTTATTTATTTCTCAGAGAGAAAGCGGGCAGAGAGAGAAGCAGGCTCCCCACTGAGCAGGAAGCCTGATGTGGGGCTTGATCCCAGGATGTGACCTGAGCCAAAGGCAGATGCTTAACCAACTGAGCCATTCAGTGTCCCTTGTAATAAATTTCTTTATGGGGAGCTTAATCTTAGAGAACCTAATCCTTATTTTAATAAAAACTGAATAAACAATGGTTGAGGAGCCTGAGTGGCTCAGTCGTTGAGTGTCTGCCTTCCGTGCAGGTCCCGATCCCAGAGTCCTGGGATAGAGCCCTGCATCAGACTCCCTGCTCGGCAGGAAGCCTGCTTCTCCCTCTTTCACTCCCCCTGCTTGTGTTCCCTCTCTAGCTGTGTTTTTCTCTGTCAAATAAATAAATAAAATCTTAAAAAGAAAAAAACTACATTGGTATATTACTTAATATTTGGGCATCAAGAACATTCTCAGAAAACTATCAGCCATATTAGGATGTTAGTAGTCCCAAAAGATAAAACATGACCTCTTTATAATAACAAATCTGTATCTTAAAAGTTGTACCTTCCAGAAATACTGTAATTTTTCCCAAAGTTCCTCTTTTCCACTGAGTTTGCACTTAGATTTCAAGTTTAAATAGTTTAAATATATCTTGTTTAACTCTGAAACATCAATTTTGCCTAAAAAGAGAATTTAAAAATTTCAGTTCAAAATCTATCTTCATTAGTCATAAGAATCCACACATTTTTCAATGAAAAATTCTGAAATCTTATAGAATAGTTTGTGAAAGATAATCAATCCTAAAGAAAGTAGTTCCACCCTACCAAGAATGTAATGGGTAGTAAGGAAGGAAAAGCTAATGTTTATCTTACATAAAGAGTTAGAAAATGGTTCTACTAACTGAATAATTACTGCATTTTGATGTAAATATTAAATAAAGGTGAAACTGGGAAGGCAATATGGTCATTAAGAACATATATTTTGAAATAAAAAAGTCTTAAATAGAATTTCAACTCTACCGTAAACCAGCCATGTAATTTTGTGACAATTATTTAACCTCTTTAAGCCTTATTTTCCATATCTGTAAATGGGAATTATACTACCTATTCACAGGATTTTCTAGAAATAAAATGAGTTACTTATACAAAGCACTTAATAGAGGTCTACCACAATATATGCTAATATTACTTAGAATAATAAGGATTTAAAAAGCCTTAAACTAGTTATGAATTAGTCTTCATTTGGCACCAAAACATATCTGCTTCAAATGATCTTACCATGAGATGTAAATGGTAGAGAATCAATAAACAAAAGTTCATCCGGGATAGCATGACTTGGAAGATGTTTCTGCAATTCTTTAAAGATGTTTTCCTTTGCTAAATCATTTTTGGACACCATGAACAGAATTAATTTTTCCTGATTATACCATGTAACTGCACAAGACTCCACTTGCTGAAGTCCTTCAGCAACCTATGAGAGAGATTATCCCAATTTGTCAGATGGGACATTTAAAAGCAAACTTCCTCAATGTTCAGACTTCTCATGTCTAAAACCAACAGTCAAATTAAATTGTAAAATAGCCAGAGACTTAAAGAAAATAATTCACTGCTACTATTGCTATTACCAGCACACTGGGTTCTGTGTTTTTCAAAAATAACCACTCCCAGAGCAAAGTAAACCATTATTTTCATAGTCACCAAATCCCTTCTGTCATTTATTTAAAAAACAACTCTCTCTTCATGCTGGGAATACGGGCACACTGAATAACCCAAACCTATTATTGTAATTCATCATTGATACAGAAAATCTTAGGTTTAAATAACATTAATAGAGAATGCTGGCACAGAAAACTGGTGGTGGCTACCTCTAAAACCTACAACTGTTAGTAGAGACTTAATATTGAAAGAGTTCTACCTGTTGCACAAGTTCAATGTTAAGTCGTTTGCCATGCCGTTTGATCTGACTGTCCTTTCGTCCCAAGAAAAACATCTCTCCATCTTTCACCATCACCAAGTCTCCTGTGGCTCGCATCATGCCAAGTGGTACTGTCATTTCATCATCAAGAAAACATACTCTGTTTCTGCCACCTTCACAAGACATAAACACCAATGTAATTTTAAAAAAAAAATCCATAGAAAATACATTTAAAAAACCAGCAAATCAAGAACATCTTTAAAAGTTTAGTTACTAAGTTTCACATTTTGAATATTTATAAGAAAAGGGGACAGCACACTTTTAAATATTACCTGGTAAAATTAAATACAATAACCTCAGTAAATAAAGGAATAAAACAACACTTATTTCTAAAAAATATATATGTGATTTTTTATTTTCTATCTTTTTTTTATATTTTCCCTAAGGGTATCAAACACTGTTACCTGAAATAATTATGGTAACACATTAAATGTTTCATGACTGGGAGAATGAGATTAAAAATTATCATCACTGAAAAGAATACCAGACATAAGACAAATTGATCAAAGAATAAAATTAACATATCACATTTTTTTCTTAGAAAAAAAAAAAAAGATATTCACAATCAACAAATGTAAAACCACCTAAAAATACTTGGCCATGGCCCTCTTGAATTGTGAAATCATTAGTATCTCTGACTTCAACTACTGTTCCAAGCAGTGGAAATCCCAGTGGTACCGGCAATTCACATCTATGAAAACACAACAACCCAAACCACATTTAAATTTTTCATTTGAATAGAAGATTTTCCAATGTATTTAAATCACATCACACCAAATAAGAAAAAAAGTTTTGGTTATAATTAAAAGACTGCCAAGAGGAAAAGGTTAGGTGGAAAGGTTATCATAGGTTATTTATTTCTTTATAGGTTATTTATTTGTTTAGTCACAAAAAAAGTTATAGCAGACCGGCAGAACCAGTTATAAGAAAGGTTCTGAAACCCCAGGTTAAAATTCTAGATAAAATAGGGGCGCCTGGTTGCTCAGTTGGAAAGCAACTGACTCTTGATTTTGACTCAGGTCATGATCTAGGTTTGTGAGACTGGGCCCCATGCTAGGCATGGAGCCTGCTTAAGATTCTCTCTTTCCCAGCGTCAGGTTAAGCGTCAGCCTTCAGCTCAGGTCATGATCCCAGGTTCCTGGGACTAAGGCCCGCATTGGGCTCCCTGCTCAGTGGGGAGCCTGTTTATCCCTCTCCCTCTATCTCCTACCCCTTGTGTTCTCTCTCTCTTGCTTGCTCTAATAAAATCTTTAAAAAAAAGAAAAATTCAATTTCCCTTCCCCCTCCTCCATCCTCACTCTCTCTAAAAAAATGTTTTAAATAAAAATTCCAGGGCGTCTGGGTGGCTCAGTTGGTTAAGCGACTGCCTTCAGCTCAGGTCATGGTCCCGGAGACCCGGGATCGAGTCCCACATCAGGCTCCCTGCTCGGCGGGAAGCCTGCTTCTCCCTCTCTCACTCCCCCTGCTTGTGCTCCCTCTCTGGCTGTGTTTCTCTCTGTCAAATAAATAAAATCTTTAAAAAAAAAAAATTCCAGATAAAATAGTGTTTCTAAAATCATTAACTGCAGTGCCTATCAAAAACATTATTAGTTAAAAAAAAATAAAAATTAATATTAATGTTAAGATACTGGAAAAATGCAGTTTCTCTCTAATCTATTTAGTAATTGAAACCCTTACTTTAAAGTAGAATTAAGAAACTTCTCTGGAATCCTGTAAAAAGTTGCCCAACTTGATACCTCTGTGATACCATAAACATTAAATATCTGTGTTTTATTGTCTACTCCTCTCCAGCTTTTGAGAACAGTCAATGATGGAAATGCTTCACCACCAAGGGCTAATACTCGGAGAGAAGTACTGGCTGATAAAATGGTTGACTTGATAAGCTGAGATCCAAATCTTCTAAGCAAAGTTGGTGTCGCCTGTGAATACATTAAAGATAATTTATTTCTTTTCCCTTCTTTAAAAAAGTAAACACTGTAATAATTAGTTCAAAGCTTAGCACTAGGCACCCACATGGAAATTAAGGCCGTGTTTATCAAATTATAAATCGTTTCAGAAATCTACTTTAGCAGCATTACCTTCTTAATGTGGATATCAATTTTGTTTTAGCAAAAAACTTAAGAAAAATATTAGTTATGCTTCATTGATAGTTTAGACTTCTTAAGCATAAAAAGGACAAATTTTTTTATGAAATCAGTTCATATTTCCTTTCCCATTAACTCTATGTAGAAAACAGTATATAAAGGATTAAAAAAATGTTCCTAAACAATATGAAGAAAGATCTTTAAAAACCGCTTCAGGAGAGCGCCTGGGTGGCTCAGTCGGTTAAGCCACTGCCTTCGGCTCAGGTCATGATCCTGGAGTCCGGGATCTAGTCGCGCACTGGGCTCCCAGCTCCGCGGGGAGTCTGCTTCTCCCTCTGACCTTCTCCCCTCTCATGCTTCTCTCACTCACTCGCTCTCAAATAAATAAATAAAATCTTAAAAAAAAAAAACCCTTCAGAGCCGCCTGGGTGGCTCAGTCGGTTGAGCCACTGCCTTCGGCTCGGGTAGTGGTACTGGAGTCCCAGGATCAAGTCCCACATGAGGCTCCTAGCTCTGCGGGAGTCTGCTTCTCCCTCTGACCTTCTCCCCTCTCATGCTCTCTCTCACTCACTCTCTCTCTCAAATAAATAAATAATATCTTTATTTAAAAAAAACCACTTCAGTGAGGTATAACTGACATAGATATTTAAAGCATACATTATAAATTGAGACATAGATATATAGATACATCAGTGAAACTATCACCATAATCCAAATAATGAATATATTCTTCAGCCCTAAAATTACCTACTTTAAAACTGTAACTCTCTCCTCAACTGAACCCCTTTTCCAGATAGCCATTAATTTATTTCCTAATGATCAGCTGGCATTTTCTAGAATTTTATGAACATGGAATCACAGATCATGTATTCTGTTTGGACCTGATTTCTTTCACTCCATATAAACACTCTATGACACACCTATGTTGTATTTATCAATTCCCTTTTTGTCTCAGTTCAGGCTGATCTGACAAAATACCACAGACTAGGTACGTTAGGAACAATAAAAACTTAATTCTCACAGTTGTGGAGGCTTTAAGTCCAAGATCAGGGTGCCAGCATGGTCAGGTTCTGGTAAAAGCCTCTTTCAAGGTTACACACTGCCAACTTGTGGTATACTCACACGGTGAAAGGGGCTAGGGAGCTCTGTAGGTCTCTTCCAAAAGTACTAAGTACTAACTCCACCCTCATGATGGAAAACTTCCCAAGGGCAACACCTCCTAACTCTCTTACATTGTTCATTAGGATTTTAACAAATGAATGGGGGAGGCACAAACACTCAGACCATGAGAATCTTTACTGCTGAGTAGTAGTCCACTGTACAGATTAGGACTAGCATTTACATTTCCATATAAAATTCAGGATCACCATGTTTAATTTATAGATCTTGACAATATTGAGACCTCAATCCATAAACATTTAATGTCTCTTCATTTATTGAGTTCTTTAACTTCTATCAGTAACATGTTGGTTTTTTTTTCTTCCTTATCACACTGCCTAGAACAACCAGAGTAATGATGAAGAGAGGTGACAAAAGCAAACATTCTTGTCTTGTTCCCAATGTTAAGGCGAAAGCATACAGTCTTTCACTAAATAGGATGTTAGCTGTTTTTTGCAGATGCCCTTCATCATATTGGGGAAGTTCTATTTCTACGTAAGGTTTTTTTTCCTCCATAGCAAGTGTTGGATTTTGCCAAATACTTCTGCATCTGTTAATATATACTACATAAATTATGAACAAAAAGCATAATTATCAGTGGATCTTTAGATGTTAAACCAAGACTGCATTCCTGGAATAAATGCCACTTGGTCACATTTTAAATTTACTGAAACTTGCTTTGTGGTTGAGAATATAATCTGTCCTAGAAAATATTCAATGTGCTTGCAAAGAATGTGTACTCTGCATTTATTGGATGTTGTGTTCTAGAAATGGAATTTGGTTGATAATGTTGTTCAAGTCTTTTATATTATATGTTCTGATTTCTGTCCAGTTTTTCATTCAATTGTTAAAAGTGGGGTATTAGAAGAGTCTGGGTTTTTGGTAATAAATTATAATGGCCACCCTATTTAGAAGGCATCCTAAATCAAGTAAACTATTCCACCAAGTTTTATCATAAGGAAAAGCTCTTGCCAAAATGAAATGTTCTGGGCATGCTTGTGTAGCTCAGTTGGTTGACTCTTGGTTTCATCTCAGATTAAGACCTCACGGTTCTGAAAGAATTATGCTTTGAACTCACTGCTCAGTAGTCTGCTTGTCCCTCTCCCTCTGCTCCTCCCCCTATGTGCATGTGATTGCTCATCCTCTCTCATAAATAAAATCTTTAAAAAAAAAAAAAGAAATGTTCTGGTCTAATTTCTGGTGAAGATAATTTCAACTTTGAACTCTACAAGTAAATGCAAACCTATGAATATTCAGCAAGATAAACATAGTAACACTTTTCATATACTCATAAACTGAAGTGATAAAATTTAGTGACAGAATACTAGTCAATATACTTTGTTACCAGATCATCCTAGGCACAGAAAAATTAGACTTAGTAAATAACAGATAAAGCAGGGGGTGTTAAAGTTCCTTTCAAAATTTCTAAGGAAAAATTCACAAAATGAAAAACACTATTATGCTGACATTTTGGTAGCTAGCAACCTAAGATTTCGTTCTAATTAAATGGTTTCACTTTTTTTTTTTTTTAAGATTTTATTTATTTGACAGAGAGAAACACAGCGAGAGAGGGAACACAAGCAGGGGGAGTGAGAGAGGGAGAAGCAGACTTCCCGCCGAAGCAGGGAGCCCGATGTGGGACTCGATCCGGGGTCTCCGGGATCATGACCTGAGCTGAAGGCAGTTGCTTAACCAACTGAGCCACCCAGGTGCCCCAAATGGTTTCACTTTTAAAGGGTATCAAGTTTAACATAACTTCGCTACCCAGAGCATAAAAAAGAAAAAAGCCCAAATGTATTTTAGGTTAGAAAAAAAAAAAAAAAAGGAGACCTTTCTTTCCAAAAGTTCCTATTCCTTATTCCTAAAACAAAGTCAGTCTTTAATTTCCTCAAAAGCTTAGTCCACTTCAATTTGGGTGCTGTGTTCTGGAATTAGAGTTATTAAATGTATATCTGGGGTTCCCAGGTGGCTCAGTGGGTTAAAGCCTCTACCTTTGGCTCAGGTCATGATCTCAGGGTCCTGGGATCGAGGCCCGCATTGGGCTCTCTGCTCAGCAGGGAGCCTGCTTCCCCCTCTCTCTCTGCCTGCCTCTCTGCCTACTTGTGATCTCTCTCTCTGTTAAATAAATAAATAAAATCTTAAAAAAAAAAGTGTATCTGTTTCTCAAAGATTTAGGACCTCAAAAAGGTTTAAAACCCACTGCTAAAGTAAATTGATCTGAGACTGTGCTAAAACATTAAGTAACGGGATTGGATTTAAAGAGATAGAACTGATTGACTTGACATAGAAGGAAAGTCTCCTTTCCTTTAGTAACTCTCTCTCAAATCTACTAAGGTACTTTGCAAATGTTTCCTGAAAACTATACTCCTTGAATTTTTGAGGGAAAATATATTAAAGTCTTGTCCAGACTGATGGAATGATCATTACATATGGGAATTTATATGCATTGCTATACCCAACAAGCCACAGTACTATATTCATTTTATATATATATTACACACATATACATATATATAAAATATATATGTACCTTTTTTAAGGCTGAAAAACTGCCTAAAAACAAATCCATATCAAATTTTGCCTTTAGGGCAGAAATTTAACATCCTCAAGTCTCTTACACTAGATATGAATCTGTTATTTTTAGTTTATCATGATTTGCATATAATTTTAATTCTCTTCAGTATCTTTAACCACTTTCTTTAAATATTTTATTTATTTGACAGAGAGAAACACAGCTAGAGAGGGAACACAAGCAGAGGGACTGAGAGAGGGAGAAGCAGGCTTCCTGCAGAGCAGGAAGCCCGATGTGAGGCTCGATCCCGGGTCCACTTTCAATGTAATATCTTAAGGCTTGTATACCAGTCACATACTTTCAGATTTTTTTTTTTAAGAGATTTTATTTATTTATTTGACAGAGAGAAATACAGCTAGAGAGGGAACACAAGCAGGGGGAGTGAGAGAGGGAGAAACAGGCTTCCCGCCGAGCAGGGAGCCAGATGTGGGACTCGATCTCGGGTCTCCAGAGTCATGACCCGAGCCGAAGGCAGTTGCCCAACCAACTGAGCCACCCAGGTGCCACCACTTTCAGATATTTTTTTAAATTTGTTTCCATAAGTTAACGTAAAATATATCAATATAAAAAGTCAGAAAACTGGGCGCCTGGGTGGCTCTGCCTTCGACTCAGGTCATGATCTCAGAGTCCTGGGATCGAGGCCCGCATCGGGCTCTCTGCTCAGCAGGGAGCCTGCTTCCTACTCTCTTTCTGCCTGCCTCTCTGCCTACTCGTGATCTCTGTCAAATAAATAAATAAAATCTCTTAAAAAAAAGTCAGAAAATCGAAATTCCTAATTAATTATAATTTAACTTTGTGTTTTCCACTAAAAGCTAAAGTTTAAGATAGGAGAGGCAGTGTATCCCAACAGATATGAATGCAGGTCAACTTCCTCTAGCTATTATTGTACCAAATGGACACTAAAATAATTTTCTAAACAGAATTAACTGTTTTTTTTTCATTCTCAAGCAAATTAAGTTATATCATGAGACAACCCATAATCATTAACTAGATTATCATTAACCTACTATAAAAAACTACAGGAATATAAAATATTCTCAAACTTTAAAAATGTTAAAATAAAAGACAAAGCATTTCATTTGTCCCTCAAACATACCTGCAGAATAGTTACTCTGTGATGGGAAAAGAGAACAGCAGCTAATTTTGATGGAAGCAGTTTGACAGAAGCTGGTACAATAAGCAGACAGGCACCACTTGACAGAGCAACAAATATTTCCACAACAGAAGGATCAAAGGTCAGAGGTGAAGCGAGAAACAAAGTATCTTCCTGTGTGATCTCAAAAAGTACCCTAAGGCAAAACAGAATACAGTTATGAGAAATGTCTAACATTAGTAATTACATATCCTAAAAAATTATGACGATTAAGTTTCTGGATGTTGGCCAGATTTTTACTTTTCACATAGATTAACCAAAATGGTCCTATTAATTCTAGAACTCATCTTTATGAATATAAGGATTAAAAGCCATTTAAAGCAATATCCACTTCTTAAAATGACATATTTTATCATCTTTGATGGCTTTCTGATGTGTAAGTGTGGCTGGATTAAACCACAGTCCCCAGAATTTCCTTTCTAGCATGTTTTTTGTTAGAGTAAAAAACAAGGGAACTTCTCTCTCAAGAGGTGGAGGACAGAAGGAAGGCAGCTGGCCATTTAGTAGCACATCAAACACTAACCTAGGTGCTGCCGTGAAGGAATTTTGTAGACAAAGTCCCCATTCAGCTGGCTTTAATCAAAAGGGAGATAATCCTGGGCTAACTCAATTTACTCAACTGGAAGGCCTTTAAAGAGTGTTGGGCCTTCTCTGAAAAAAAGACACAGCATATGGGTGTACAATTATTCTCCCCCCTAGATCTTTCCTGACTTGCCTGTGAACAAGCACATGTCTATGGGGTTCCAGCCCACTCATGATCATTCCTTTCTATTTACATTATTAGACTTCACTCTCAATCAGCCCCGACAAACATAAGCCAATTGTTTATGGTAAGTCCCTGATATAGTCTCCTGGTTCTGCTTTTCTGGTACAAACTTGACTTATTCTATCCTATTTATTTAATGATGCCTAATAGAGACCTCTGACTCCCTTTTCCCACTATTTGGCCTTTTCTTTCGGAAGCTGAACAAAGAACAGAATACATGTAGTTAGGATATTACAGGGTATGAGATAGTCAGTAGCAAGCCTATGGCCTTGCTTCATTTTGAACACACTAAACCTACTCTATCTAAAAAGCAGGGATTACCTTAACGTTAAAATAGCCTCAAGTATGGTATTGTGGGGACCCATTTGGAACCCTAGAGTTGACATGAAGATTACTTTGAGCTGAGGACATTTTAGATTTAATAGATGTGGAAAGAAGCCCTCTTAGAGCTTCCCTTATATGACTAATCATAAAAACTTCTGGGAAATGAAGTTTGCCATAAATTCCTTCTTCAGAGTGGCTTTTATTCCCAGGATGGAAACCAAGAGTGAACCTACTATAAATCCCCTCTTCAAGTGACTTATGGTCCTGAAAGTAAACCAAAAAAGGATTTTTAATAGGTAAATAGATTTCATTAAATTCAAGCATAAATAGCAATCAAGCAAATCCTATACTTTAAATCAGCTCCTTATCCCTCACTGGGCACATACTTATTCCACTTTATACATAATTCCTGCCTCTGTTGTGGCCCATTGTCTCTCTCCAACCTCCATTAGATACCAAATCTGCTCCACTCACTTCAAGTTCCCCTGCATCTCCATTCCGCCTCACCTCTCTTACACTCCTTAACATATGACTTTGCTTTCTGTTGTATAGGAAATTACAATTCATCAGCTTCCTCTAACATTCCTTACCCTTCCATCTCAAAGTATCTCACTCCTTTACAATACTATTTCTTGACTTTTCAAACCAATTCTCCCTACTAATTCTCTACCATCAGCCTATTAATGTCTCCCATTTAAAAATATTTATTTATTAGAAGAGAGTGAACAAAATTAATAAGCAAAAGGAGAGAGAGAAGCAGGCTCCCCACTGAGCAGAGAGCCTGATGCAGGGCTTGATCCCAAGACCCTGGGATAATGACCTGACTGAAGGTAGCTGCTTAACCAACTGAGCTATCCAGGTGCCCCTCTTTTTTTTTTTTTTTTCTTAAGATTTTATTTCAGAGAAAGAGCACGTCAGCATGCCTATGTGTGTGTGTCTGTGTGAAAGGACAGAGGGAGAAGGAGAAAAAGACAAGGACCTCTATGTTTTCAATACATATGACCATAGCAAATGTAGCAGTAGCTACTCAGACCAATGCAATACTTCTATTTATTCATTTAAAAATCACATCTACCATTCACGAAGCCCTTGGGATGCAGCAATGAAAAACTAGACAGACACTCCTTTGTCGGGAAGTATATGTTCTAGAAGGAGTAAATAAACAAATATTTAATATGTCAGGTGGTGTCACAAAGTGTGAGGAAATCAATGTGGTAAAAGAGACAAAGACAGAT
>PITA01004950.1:30408-116819 GCA_004023965.1 Spilogale gracilis | reverse complement strand
GAAAGAGCCAAGGTGCCCATCAACAGATGAATGGATAAAGAAGATGTGGTACATATATACAATGGAATACTATGCCTCCATCAGAAAGGATGAATATCCAACTTTTGTAGCAACATGGACTGGACTGGAAGAGATTATGCTGAGTGAAATAAGCCAAGAAGAGAAAGTCAAATATCGCATGGTTTCACTTACTTGCGGTGCATGAGGGGTAAACTGGAGGACAGTGGGAGAAGGAAAGTAAATGGGAACTGGGTAATATAGGGAGGGAAATGAAACAACAGAGACTTTGGACACAAAAACAAACTGAGGGAGTTGGAGGGAGAGGGGTGGAGGGATTGGAGAGCCTGGTGGCGGGTACTGGGGACACCTAAAGCGTGGAGCACTGGGTGTGGGGAACGGGGAATGAATCTTGGAACACTGGAAAAGAAAAAAAAATTTTAGTAACAATAAAAAAATTTAAAAAAAATAAAAAAATAAAAAAATAAAAATAAAATAAAATCTGACCATGAAAAGCATTATATAGATCTATTACATAAAATAAAAATCAGATGCATAAATGTGTTATTTATTAAGAATTTTGGGGGTGCCTGGGTGGCTCAGTGGGTTAAAGCCTCTGCCTTCAGCTCAGGTCATGATCTTGGGGTCTTAGGATCGAGGCCCACGTCGGGCTTTCTGCTCAGCAGGGACCCTGCTTGCTCCTCTCTCTCTCTGCCTGTTTGTGATCTCTCTCTCTGTCAAATAAATAAATAAAATCTTAAAAAAAAAAAAAAAAAAGAAATTTTGGGAGCAGTTGGTTAAGCGTCTGCCTTCAGCTCCGGTCATGATCCCAGAGTCCTGGGATCAAGCCCAGCACTGGGCTCCCTGCTCACGTGAAAGTCTGTTTCTCCCTTTCCCTTTGCCACCCCCCCCACTTGCACTCTCTCTCTCTCTCTCTCTCCCCCCCCAAGTAAATAAAATATTTTTTTTTAAATGATGAGCAACAGCAAGAGCAAACAAATGAAGGAGGAATGTAAATAGGTAATAGTAGAGATTGGTAGTTGGTAAAAACTAAGAAGTGATTTGCAATATCCACTGTTTATGACAGTTTAAATAAAGACAATCATCATTTTCTTAGTGGGAGTTTAAATTGCTACGGGAGAATAAATCAACAGTACTTTTTTTAAAAAAAATTAAGCTTTCTAGCTTGAGATAAGTATAGAATCACATACAGTTGTAAGAAACAATACATGAAGTTTCTTTGTGTTCTTTACCCATTTTCCCCATTGACAACATCTTGCAATTCTATATCAATAACTCAGTGAAACTATTAATACTGACACAGTCAAGAAACAGAACACTGTCATCACTGACTTCTCTTCCTTCCATGCCTGATCCTTGACCCCCTGGTGGCCACTGACTGTTGTCTCCATTTCTACAGTCTTGTCAGTCAGGGATCTTAATGGGATCAGAAGACCTGTGACAATTTGGGATTGGCTTTTTTCTTTTTGTTTTCTTTTCTTCTTTCTTTCTCTCTCTTTCCTTCATTCCTTCTTCCATTCCCTCCCTTCTTTCCTTCCGTCCGTCCTTCCTTCCTTCCTTCCTTCCTTCCTCTCCCTCTCTCTTTCTTTCTTTTCTTCTTTCTTTCTTCTTCATTTCCAACTCAGAACAATTTTCTGGAGATCTATCCATGCTGTGGCATTCATTGATAGTTCATTCCTGTATACTGCTAAGCAGCATCAATGGACTTGATGTACAAAAGCCTGTTTAACTGTTTATCATTAAAAGGCATCTGGGTTGTTTCCAGTTTTTGGCTACCATGAACAAAGCTTCCATAAATACATTTCAGAGTTTGTGTGAGTCCAAGTCTTCATTTCCTTGAGGAAAAAACCTTGGACACATGTACTTGGCCATATGGTAATGACATGATTTTTTTTTTAATTGCCCAACTATTTGGCAAATGGCTGTAGCACTTTTTTTTTTAAGATGTTATTTATTTGACAGAGAAACACAGCCAGAGAGGGAACACAAGCAGGGGGTGTGAGAGAGGGAGAAGCAGGCTTCCTGTCAAGCAGGCAAGCCTGATGCGGGGCTTGATCCCAGGACTCCAGGATCACAACCTCAACTAAAAGGCAGAGGCTTAACCACTGAGCCACCCAGGTGCCCCTGTATCACTTTTGATAAACAACATTTCTGTAATCCAGTTTCTCTGCACATTCACCAGCCTTTGGTATTATCACTATTTATCATTTTAGCCATTCTCATTGGTGTGCTGTGTCCTTCATGAGGATCTTCATCTGCATCTCTCCAGTGGTTGATGGTGTTGAACATATTTTCATTGTCTTCTGTATATCATTTTGGTGAAAGATGATACTTTCAGGGATCATTTTTTTTTTAAGATTTTATTTATTTATTTGACAGAGAGAAACACAGCGAGAGAGGGAACACAAGCAGGGGGAGTGAGAGACGGAGAGAGGCTTCCGGTTGAGCAGAGAGCCCAATGTGGGGCTCGATCCTGGGTCCCCAGGATCATGACCTGAGCTGAAGGCAGTCGCTTAACCGACTGAGCCACCCAGGCGCCCCTCAGGGATCATTTCTATAGTTTGTATATCCTTGGGGTGAAATGTTTCTTCATGTTTCCTATCTTTTTTTTTACTGTTTTAAATTTGTTTTAGTGTTGAGTTTTGAGATTCTTCATATGCTGCAATACTAGTAATTTGACAGGTATGTGGTTCACAAATATTTTCTCTGCTCTCTAATTTGTCTTTCTGTCCTATTCACAGCCATTTGAAGAGCCAAGATATTTAGTTTTGGTAAAGTATAATCAATTAATGTTGTCTCTATTGATCAAGACCTAAGATCAAGAGCCAGATGACTTCCTCTTTGACCCATGGACTATTTAGATTCTGATAAGAACTCTACTTTCATTTGAGTTGATATCCATCTATAGGAAAGATTATTTTTCTGTGATTGCTTTCAAGATTTTAAATTTTTCTTTAGTTTTCAAAAACTTAATCATGATATCTTGGCCTAGATTTATCCTGTTTGGGGTGTTCACAGGTCTTGAATATGTAGGTTTACATATCTCGTCAAAATTGGGACAGTTTTTGCCATTAACTGTTTCAAGGTCCACTCTCTATTTCCTCTCCTTCTGAAAATACAGTGACACAAATATTAGAAATTTTTAACAGTCCCACACATTCCTGAGGCTCAGTTTTATTAGTTTTGTTTTGTTTTTCTGTTTTCTTTCTGTTGTTCAAATTAGGTGGTTTCTATTGTCCTACATTCCAGTTTACTGGGTCTTTCCTCAGTCCCTTCAATTCTAAGGCTGATCTCACCCACTAAGTTCTTTATTTTGATTATTTTATTTTCCACTTCTAAATTTTCCATTAGGTTCATTTTCACATTTCTTTGCTGAGACTTTTTTCTTTGCTGAAGTTTTCTATTTTTCATTTGTCTCAATGTTTTTATAATAGCCGATTAGAGCACTGTCTCATGATGGCTTTAACATCTTTGTTAGGCAGTTCTAACATCTTATCATGGTGGTTCATCTATTAATCACCTTTTTAAAAAAATATTGAGCTTGATATCTATTTTTAAAAAAAAAATATTGAGCTTGATATCTATCAGTTCTGTTAGGGGGCTCTGGACCTGATTAAATCTTCTGTTTGAGCAGGCGTCCTCTTGCAGGGTGCTGCGGGAGAATCGAGGACACCACCTCTTTTGTCGCCAGTAGGGGTGAAAGAGCAGATATTCCATGAGCTTCCAGTGACAACCAGGAAGTGAGTGCCTCCTTATGGCTGGGTGGGCTTGGGAGTTACAGCGCCCATGCTGTCTCCACTGACAGGGACGCTGCAGTGGTCCTTACTGCTGGCTGTGGATGAAAATTCTGAGTGGGAAAGGGGAGTAGCTTCTCGTTACTGCGGGCAGGGCTGGAAGTCCCTCTGGCCTCCACTGATACTGCAGGGGGAGGGGGACATTCCTTCCTGCTGACAGGGATGAAACTCCCACCTCCCATGGCTTCCTATGACACTAGTCTAGTGGGAGTGTGGGGGGTCCTCACTGAAGCTTCACCAACATGAAGGTGTTCTGTATGGTCTTTGCTGGTGTGGATGGAGTAAGACACAAATTTCTTTCTGTGGTGTTTCGCTGGAGTAGGGCCATGGTCGTAAAATTGTTTTCTATTTTTCTAAGATGTGCATTTTATTTTTTGTTGGCTAGAGAGGTCAGAATCCTGTTGGGACAGCTCTATCTGCACTCACCAGCACATCTGTGTTGTCAGCCTCCTCAGCCCCACGTATTGGCTGTAAGAGACAAGAAAAACAAAAAAAAAAAGACAGAAAAAACAAAACAACAACAACAATAACAACAACAACAACAACAAAAACCAAGCAGAACTTCCTGTGATGTTGTTCCTTGGATCCTGAGATTCTTACCTGGTCTAACTTCTCCCCACCTTTCATAGTGTTGTTATGTTGGTTTTGTAGATAAAGCACGAGAGTTTTAGTAGTACTTTGCAGGAGGAAACAAGAAAAGTACATCTACTCTGTGTTCCGGAAATGGAAGTAGAAAGTACTTATTTACAAACAAAAGTATCCAAAGATTATTGACACAATAACTCTATTTTCTGAAATCTAGTGTGAGAAAAAAACATGATATTCAGAAAATGCTCACAGATATTTTATTATTTTAGTAATGGGAAAAGTTAAACATTAAGAGGTACCAAGGTAAGAAATTGATTGCACAGAATTGCATAATACAATGTAACTCATTTCTTTATATCATATGGAAATACATTCAGGATACATTTCTGAGTGACTACAAAGCAGATTGCAAACAGGATGTATAGAATGAACTCCTTTATAGAAAATACTGTCATATGTGTATCTAAACATGCACATAATTTTGCATTTATTTATGGAAGGAGATCCTGCTTAATCCCATTCCTTATCCTGCAGCTACATCTGAGCAGAAGCTAAATTTGGCTGCAGAAGAAAGAAGCCCTCTGTGTTTCTGAGCATGCACTCTGAGCAGACATGCTGAGCACGTGCAGGGGAAAGAGCACACCCCTCATTTGGGCTGCCAGCACCATCTTACTTTCACTCCATCCATGTACCCTGGCCCTCACATTAACTCACTCAGACATTGTTCTTAAGGAACACATTTCACTCTGATTCCTCCTCTTTACTCTCAGAAGTTAACTTTACTTCTAAATTTACTAGAAAATGACATCTTCTTAAGTTCTCATTTAAATTAAATCTTCCAATCTGTCCCCAGGGTTTTCCTCCTCCTCACGATCCCTAACTGTTGGTACCTTCCCTTCCCTACAGTTATCACCCCCACTACCCTCATTCAGAATTCACTGTTCTTTCACCTCTTCCAGATTGTTCTAGATTGTTCCAGAAATTTCTCATGTTCCTCAACTTTAGTTTCCCTCTCTATTGGAGAGGTCCGAGTGGTCTGTCACCTACAGTCTGTAAAAATCCTCGAGAGGTACCTCAGAGCCTAAGTCTTCCCTCTGATTTGTCTTGGCACTTCTCCAATCCCACTTTCATCCCCAGCAGGTGAACAGTCATGTCAGTGACGTGACCACTCTCTAGGCTTTGTTTGTGTCATCAAGTTGCAAAGGTCGGCTCTTCTTTCTCCTACTGACCTTGCATGGATATTACGTCAACATGTGACCACTTCTGAAGATCCCCTTCTTCATATGCTTTCTAAACATAGTTTTCCAGAAACACACCTAGACCTGGTTTTCTTCTTCCTGCCCAGGTTGTTCCCCTTCAGTGGGTTTTCATGACTCCAACTCATGTTTTCAGTTTGGAGATGGTGACATATTCCATCCATCATTCCTCAGAGCTGTTATGTCTGCACTCAGTTTCTAGAAAAATCTTCTCTGGACCCGGAATCTTTCTTCTGCATTGAAGATCATAGACAATTAGTGGACAAAATTATCCAGGCATGTAGGGTTTATCCCACTGTGGTACAATGAAACTTGGTGGCATATGGGTGTGATCCCCTGACCATTGGTTTGTGCCATCAGTGTCATGGGAAGCACACAAGTGAAATGCATTTCTTCTCCCCACACCTGTGTTTATGGTGCTCCTTGATTCAGTTCTGTGTCATTACATAACACAGAATGTGCCAGATCTCTAAACAAACCTAAAAAAACTCTATTTGCAATCACTAGTTAGAAGTCTTCTATAACTCTTAAACTAGAAATCCCACACACAGTGTACAGTTTTATTTCAGGCAGTTACATTTGCTGCAATAAGAATCTACTTATCACTAAAGAGAACTTCTTTTTCATTTCGATTCTTTAATCATTGTGAGTCAAACTGAATTATTCATAATTCTTAAAGCAACATAATGTTTGGACATGTTTGCTATAATTTAAAGTAGCAATTTTGATGGAAAGAAACACTTCTCTTTATTCTTCATTTTAGCATATAAGTAAGCAATTAATCTTGGTTTGAGTTTATATGACTGTGTAGTAGTGTGCTTTCCCAACCATTTACACATTTAACTCAACATGCATTCTGTAATTTTTATTTCTTGTTTTTGTTGCTGTTGGAAATTTAGCCCTTGGGCAAAATAAAGGAAGTAATTATTTTTTGTCAAAATGTTGCAAGAATGTAGCTCAAGGGTTCTAAAGGAGACTTCATCAAGCCTGTAAGTCTTCTATTCCTACCATTACTTTACGTATCCTGAGAGCCCTTAGGAGACAAAGCTCATCATTAATGGACTCACTATTATACTTACAATTTTAACAGAAGGTTTAGGGTATGTGGTGTTGTAAATGAGATATATTATTTGAAAAAAGAAAATGCAAAAGTGAAAAGCTTTATAAATGTTCTCCTTTGATATATTTTCCATTTAAATGGCCAATTTTATTAAAGTGCAAAGGGACTCTAGATCACACTTCTGACCATTAGTTACTGTGTCTCTTAACTCAGCACAAGAGAAATCCTAGATATAATGAGAAAACAGCCTTTTTAAAATGGCTCTTCATAAAGGGGATCAAAGTCCGACCCATACTTTAGATTTATTTGTGGATATAAACATGCAGGTTGTAGAACATCTAGTTTTCACCTTTTCATGATTTATCATAGAAAACTTCTGAAGTTTTTACTACCTGGACAAGTCATTTTATAATGACTTTTTCATAGAGTGACTTAACATCTACTTACATGGGAGTGAAAATTCCCTAGTGTCTGTACAAATGTTTCAGAACTCAAATGAATGAACTATGATGTTTTTATATTAAGAAGGATGTAATAACAATGAAAAAGAATATAGTATCACTTTTAATATTGATAAACTCAGAATCCACCTTGGTGAAGATCTTGCACAATGCTAGATAAAGCAAGATTGGATTGGGGCGCCTGGGTTGGCTCAGGTCATGATCCTGGAGAGCTGGGATCGAGTCCCACATTGGGCTCCACTATTGGCGGGAAGCCTGCTGCTCCCTCTCTCACTCCCTCTGCTTGTGTTCCCTCTCTGGCTGTATTTCTCTCTGTCAAATAAATAAAATCTTAAAAAAAAAGAAGCAATATTGGATTGAAATAGGCTGAAGTGTGGAACTAAGAAAAGGTATTAACTACTTTTTTTTTCCTTTTCTACTAGGATTTCCCTACCTTATTTTGGTACTTATCTTTACACTGTTGGTGGAAATGCAAGCTGGTGCAGCCACTTTGGAAAACAGTATGGAGGTTCCTCAAAAAGTTTAAAATAGAGCTGTACACAATGCAGCAATTGCACTGCAGGGTATTTACCCCAAAGATACAGATGTAGTAAAAAGAAGGGCCACTTGGGTATGTTCTGTTACTTTGGAGACATACCCACCAGGGTTTGTTTCATTTCTTTGGAAACATGCCCACCTGGGCAGATTTCATCTCTTTAAAAACCCAGACCATGCTAGGGTTGGGCCCTCCCAGAGCCTTCATGGTCACTGGCCAGATGTAATAAACCTCTCATTGTTTAACCCTTAATGGTGTCGGTGGCGATTCACTGAGCACACTCTATAACAGCAGGAAGCACTGGGTGTTAAATACAAACAGTGAATCTTGGAACACCACATCAAAAACTAATGATGTACTATATGGTGAATAACATAACATAATAAACAAAACAAAGCGAAACAAAACCAGGGAGGCCTGGGTGGCTCAGTTGGTTAAGTGTCTGTCTTTGGCTCAGGTCATGATCCCAGGGTCCTGGGATCAAGCTCAGCATTGGGCTCCCTGCTCAGTGGGAAGCCTGCTTCTCCCTCTTTTACTCCCCTCTGCTTGTGTTTCCTCTTTTGCTCTCTCTCCTCCTCTCTGTCAAATAAATAGATAAAATCTTAAAAAATAAAAACAAAAACAAAAAATAAACGAACAACACACGTTTAAAAAAATAAATCAGAGCTTGAGGTCCCAGCGTTGGAATAGAGGCTATTGTGCAGGTGTCCAGCAGTGTGGGTTTGCTTCAGTGCAGGGGGAGGCAGAGCTGGTGCAGGAGCTGGGCACTGGGGAGGTCAGGGTGGCAGTGGCGGTGGTGGCAGACAACTCGCCTATATCCCAGGGACCCGGGCGACACCCTGTCAGCAGCGTCCCAGGCTGGGTCAGCTCAGACCCACACTGGCCATTTCCGGAACACAGCAACTTCAGGTGGGGGCGCGGTTAGGGGACAGGTAGTTTTTTTCAGGGAGGGTGAGAGCTGAAGGGGCCATGTGCTCAACATCATTGCCAGTGATGGGGGGAATACATCTGTTATCCCTGGGCGTCTGAGTGGCCCATAGAGCAGCCTTTCTTCCCCTTGAAGGAAGTCCTTCTTGCCCTGAGAGGAGCCCCTCCAAGATTCCGGTGGAAGTCTCTGTCTGGGAAGAACACAGAGAGCAGTGTTCTAGGGTACACAGAGTGCCCCACCCCGCAGTGCATCTGATGTGGGGGCCACCATCCTTCATCTCCCACTCCCACCGTCACTGCAGGTCCCTCATCTTGTGTCAGCACTTTGCTGTTGGCTTATTAGCATGACCAGACTCTCTTCCCTGAGGACCATGTGCCATTGAGGCCAAAGCTGCTGCATGTGCTCATTCACTGCCAAATGTTGCCAATGAAATACTGAGATGCATTCAAGTGAGTGGCCTGCATGCCCCCTTGGGACATCCCTGTACCTTCCTCTTGGTCTCCCAGGGACAGGAGCTAAGAGTCCCCAGGTGGGTCACTGGGGGATGATGGTAAGAGAGGCCCCTCCAACCTGCACCTTGGCTTAGATTCATCACCTTCCAAGAAATACACTTCTCATGGAGGTTGGCGCTCCATCCCTCTAAGGTACAGCTCCCTGGAAGACGGTATCATCTGTGACTTGATCAGGACATCCCAACACTTCTATGGGCAGCTGCTTCAGGGTTAGTATGGTTTTCTCCAGCCTGGACCCATCCCCACTTCTTGCTGTAAATTGAGTCCTCATTGAGTTACGGTTACATGAGAGCTTCTAATGAAGGAACAAATATTCCAAAGCCCCTCAGAGAAAGGAAATGACTACGCCCCTGAAGGTGAGAAAGGTAAATAAAAAATAAAATAAAATATTAAGAAAAAAAGAAATGACTACCAGAGCCCAATGAAAACCATTAAGAACACTATAAATTTATCTTTGGATATAGAATGAAAAGCAGGCAGCATTGTACATGGGACTTGAAGCAATATTTTTAAACCTAGGATTTTCTAGTTTTTCTTGAATATGGCTCCCAAAGGGAAATACACATGTCAAAACAAAGCAGGTGGAGGCAAAAGAATTCACACACAGAGAGATTTAATTGCAAGGGGATTCAACACTGCCTCCAGGCATGTTTGCAATAAGAGTATTAATGACTGTGTAAGAAACATGGTGAGAAATATTTGATGTTCCTCAAGGAACAATAAGGGACCTGAAAACATGCCTTAATTCAGTGGAGGGGAGTAAAGAATGGGCACATTTTTACTTACTTGAATAAATCTTTATACACTGCTCTATAAAGATTTCATGATCCCAGAAAGAATGCAGCCCCGGAAGGGTGGGAATATGAAACCAGGAAAATGGACACAGTCTTGTCAGGGTCAGGAAGTGGGTAGAAGTCCTATTGCCTATTTAGCGTTCGTGGGCGGGAGTTGGTCAAGTGGCTGAGTCTGTGCTTTAGTGCTTTTGCTTTAGAAATACATTTTCCAGATCTAAAACCAGAGATCTGCATTCATAGAGAAAAGCAATCCTTCTGCTACATGATGGATCTTCACATTTTTTTAAAATAACTCCAAATTGTTCCTTTCTTCTTCATAACTTTCCCTAACCCTTTCTTCCTTTCTTAAATCTTTCTTTCTTTCTTTCTTTCTTTCTTTCTTTCTTTCTTTCTTTCTTTCTTTCTTTCTCTCTTTCTCTCTTTCTCTCTTTCTTTCTTTCTTTCTTTCTTTCTTTCTTTCTTTCTTCTTTCTTTCTTTCTTTATTTTATAAAAGATTTTATTTATTTGACAGAGAGAAACACAGCCAGAGAGGGAACACAAGCAGGGGGAGTGAGAGAGGGAGAAGCAGGCTTCCCCCTGAGCAGGGAGACCGATGTGGGACTCGATCCTGGATCTCCAGGATCATGACCTGAGCCAAAGGCAGTCGCTTAACCAACTGAGCCACCCAGGCACCCCTTAAACATTTCTTTAAAGACACAGCCTGGTACAGTCTGTGACCTTCTCCCTGGACTTCTCATCCAGAAGGACCTGATGCCTGGAGATGTTGGTATTGGCAGCTGATGACATCTGGATGAAATTGCCTCCTGTATCAGATCCCAAGCTCCCATCACTTCCAGAGCAGTTCGAACCTGCTACCCATCAATGTGCAAGTAGAGACACCTGAGTATTCTGCAGCTCTGGGAAAATTCTGAAAGGTCATTATAATTCCAGAATTCCCCACGGTTTTGTTTAAGGTTCTTATTAGACTTCAATCTCATCTTCAGCTCTGCTGCTCCTGCCAGGGAAGCTGAAGCATAAGGAGCTGTAGGGCAGGTTCATAAAACGGGGCAGCCCTCCGTGCAGAAGACAAAGGCCAGAAACACAGGGATCATGCAATACTTCAGTGGACACGGATACACCATTGTTAACTAATGTCTGTCCTTTACATTAGGGCCTCTCTTGCTGTTGTACATTCTGTGGGCTTTGGACAAATGTATAACGACACATATCCATCATTCTAGTATCACAGTGAGTAGTTTCAATGCCCCAAAAATCCTTTGTGTTGCACCTGCTGGTCCTTCCCCTCTCTCACATCCCTCACAACCACGGATACTTTACTGTTTCCCTATTTTATACTTTCCAGAATGTTATATAGCTGCAATCATACAGCCTTTTGAGATTGGCTTCTTTTACTTAGTCATGTGCATTTAAAGTTCTTCCATGTCTTTTCATGGCCTGATGGCTTCTTTCTTTTTAGCACTGAATAATATTCCATAGTATGGGTGCTTGCTTTTAAATGGTATAGAACATATGAAAAATGATGTAATTAAAAGACAATGAAGGATATTTGCAAAAACCCAGAAAATCCAGTCTAGCCAAAAACAGAACTGATGAGGGGAAAAAAACCAAACCCAAACAAAACAAAACAAAACAAAACAAAAAAACAACTCTGTGATTTATTTTAGTGAATATCTTAAAAGAATTTCATTTATTAAATCAGAAATTACAAAAATGAGAAAATTAAACAGGGAAATGAGTAAAGACCAAGTTAAGGAAATAAGTTCAAAACAGCATCATTACAGAACTCATAAGTAAATTAGAGTAAATACAGCTGACTACTAATTTATTAATAAATAGTAAAACTTCGGGGCAATCACAGTGAATACAAAAGAAAAGCCAAATAAGTTACAGCACATATTTTAAAAACGCCAAAACTTACTTCATAGAAGATAGTAAAATTATTGTTCCTAATACAAAAAAATAATTAGTTTACTTCCGTTATACAAAGCTTAAAAAGAAAGGGAAATGATATTTATGAAGATCCCATACAGAATTATTAACTGGAAAACATCTTAATAATTCCAGAGTAAAGAAAAACTCAGGCATGCAAGGCCTGGTGGGGGAAGGAGGAGGCATCACCACATTTGGGGGAGGGAGGAATCAGACTTGCAGAGGCTGCCTTTTTTTTTTTTTAATAATACTTTATTTTATGTTTTCAGTGTTCCAAGATTCATTGTTTATGCCGCACACAGTGCTTACATGCAATCCGTGCCCTCAATACCCACTACCAGGCTCCCCCATGCCCCAACCCCCCTCCCTTCCAAAACCCTCACTTTGTTTCTCAGAGTCCACAGTCTCTCATGCTTCCTCTTCCCCTCTCTGCTTTCCCTGTGGTTGCAAGGTGAGTAGCAGCACATTCCTGGACCTGCTGATGAGGCGCCAGGGTTGCCCAGGGTGCGCACCCTGCCTGGGCTCCACCGCCCCGGGCTAGCCCGGCGCCCGCAGCACTGGGAAGCGGGACCTCCAGCCCCGGGTCACAGAGACCCTCCTCTGGGCTGCGCCCGTTCCGGTGTTCAGGCGAGGAAAGAAAGTTGCTCAGGTGTTTAATCTTAGTATTTGGGGTCCTGGTTTGTGTTAATCCAAACCGATGATCAGTTACTTCATGTGGTCAGGCCGGCCCGAGGAAGAGGTGGGAGCGCAGAGGATACCCAGAGATAAGGGCTGCGGTGCCGGGATTCCCCGTAGGTTCCTCCAGGGGCCTGTGTAGACAAGACCCCGTGCCACCGTGTTTCCCGTGGGCAGCCTCTCGGGGAGGGCGTGAACGGCGGGCCCAGGACCCCAGGAGGGCAGACAGGTCAGGGTTCTAGGGGATCCTGGCGAGGACAGGTGCTGCTCCAGAACCCCAGGGTCATGCACCGGCAGTGGCCTCGGAGAGGGCGGGAGGGTCGCAGCGCGGCTGGGTCCTGCTCGCCCGCCGGCGCGCGAGAAAGGCCTGCGAACCAGGGAGCCACGGCTTCCAGCCCGCGCGGGAGGAGACCGCGCGTGCAGCTGGTAGGAGAGGCCGCGCGATCCGCTGAACCCCAGCCCCAAGCGCAAGGCGGGGAGAGGGTAGCAGGTGCCAGGCCTCTCTCCCCGGGACCCGCGGCTGGGGCGCGGCGCCCTCCCCTCCGTGGAGGCGGAGCCTTCCTACCCTGGCAGGCTGATCCTAGGCGGCAGGAGCAGGTGCCTGCCGGGCTGGGAAGATGGCCAGACCGTCCAGGGGCGCAGAGTCGCGTTGGCTAAGCGAGTGACAGGGCTCAGGGCCGGGAAGGCCTTCCGCGGTGGCCGCTGTTAGCTGCTCTGGCTTCGTCTTGCAGCAGGGAACACTGCTGTGGGTTTCCAGACGCACGCACCAGTGGAGCTAACGAAATGGGCGAAGCAGATTGTGACTTCTGGACCCTAGGCAGCCACAACCAGACGGAAGAACTCATACAAGCAAGTCACCGAGACCCCGCGGAGATCTGCATGTAGTGACCCATGTTACTTTCAGGGTTCCTTTTTAGAGGAAACAAGTGTTCCTTTTGCGGCAGAACCCAAACTGTTTGTTCACCTAGAGTAGTGCAACGGCCAGAGTGTGGGGACTGCGTCCAAGGAAGTCACCGGTCCACCACATTCATTCTCCCCTTTCCAAACGAAAAGGACTTCCAACAGTTTGTGGGATGCACGGATTTCAGAATGAAGATATTTTAAGTCTTCCTTCTCTGTCAGCCCATGGAACCAACTTCTGGCCAAGAGGAGGGAGGTACTAGGATAGAGTTGGTGCCCCTCCTGGGAAGTGTCTTTGATGGGAGAGGACTCTTTTTTCCCCTCCACTTCCTATTTCCTTGCTGCCTGCGTTGGAAATGAGGGCTGTCTCTGGAGTGCACGTCCCACAGCGTGAAGTCCCCTTGGTAATAGTCCTATACAACATACCAACACAAAGGTGGGCATCCTTGACTATGGGATGCAGAATTCATTCAAAGTGGGGTACTTTATACAAACTTTCACAAGAAGGACAGATTTCACATTAGTATATGTGTCCATTTCTTACAGCTCACTATAATCTTAATCAATAGAACAAGTAAAGACACTTGTGATTTCTTTTATAAGCCACAGGGAGCCATTGAATCGTTTTATGCAGAGAAATAGCTGGGACATACACGTGTTTTAGCAAAATCACATTGAATTATTGAGTGGAGCAATTCGTTAGTCAAGCTCACAGCAAAGAGGCCACTGCAATAACACAGAGGAGGGTTATGGGGAGAACATTGAGGTACTCATTTATGAACCTACTGGGGTTAGGGACCTGTGAATCATCCTGATAGATAAACTCACATGTCAACATATCAGCTGAGAAGCCAGAATACAGGCAGGGTAAAGAGTGGCCATGGTCACCACTGAAAACTACAAATATCAGTGGAATGTTAGAGCATGTTGATTTTACATAATGAGCAAAAACAAATCCCAGTAATTTAAAAAGAACCACAATACTTATAAAACCAGGAAGAGCTGCATACATGAGTCAAGATAAAACTAGGTAATGGCAGAAAAAGTAGTATATCTCAATAGATATCAACAGTTTTTCAAAGAGTTCATTAACATTAATGAATAGAAAACTATTTGCAGTTATTTTGGCAGCCTGGATACCATAAGGATGCTTCAGAAGAAGATGGTATAGCGGAGAGGTGGCAGACAGCCAGAAATTGTTAACTTCTTAAATGTTTTAGCATAACTTAGTGATCTGTGCATGGTAAGATACTGCTATCCACATAGGCTAGATGCTTTGAAGAGGAGCTTTATTTTTTCAGTCTTGGTGAAAGGTAGATAGATCTATCCATGTTTCTTGATGATAGATTTCATGAAACCACACATTTAATAATATAGGTAATACTGCTGACAACCCATAATTTGAAATGATACCCGAGTACATGGCAAAGATGAGGATCTCACTAATACTGCCTGAGACTGGTAAGTGTTAGGAGTAAGCTATGGTGAGAAAGGGGGAGTATCTATTGTCCTGGCATCCTAGTTCTATGAGGACAGTTTGCCACAAGACTGGCATGGCTGGACTCTCTCTGTCCCTTCACTCAGAGAACAAGAGCATTTAAAGAAGGTATGCCGGTTGGGGTCACTAGTGAGTCATTTCACTCTGGTATAATAATCCAGTCTACTAAAAGACCATCAGCCCTGGGATTGGTTGCTTTTCCTTCCTGTCTGTCCCAGAGCAGTGTGAGGAAACAGCCCCAGGAAGCATATCTGTACTGCAGGGTCCCACTTTCTTCCTCTGCATGATTTTTCTGTGATATCTTGTAGGAGCGAAGGGAGGGGAGGGAGAAATGTAAATAGAACAATGAGTATGGAGGTCCCCATCCTTGATCTTATTGGGTTTACAAAGCAATGTGAAGAACAGATAAGTAAGTAATTACAACACAATTTGAACAGTCCTTGGAGAGGGAAAGTATCATTTATAGCGAATATCAAATACATTTTCTAGTTGACCAGAACTTTTGTGCACCCTTAATATTTTGGGAGAATTTTCAGCTTTATGAGTTCCAACTGCCCCAGAGAACTTGCTTCTTCAGCTTTCTTAAGAAGGAGGACTTGAACCTTTATTCCAGATTCTGCTAATCAGGACATTTATTATAAGGAGCAAGTTGGAAGTGTGCAAACTTGAGAAGGACACTCTATGGAATTCATGGTGCCAACATGGAGAGCAGTAGTGGCCTCCCTCATTCAGATGTGATACCAGTTGCAGAGGAATTTCATGACTAGATCTGAAGTTCTAGTGAACAGAGGTAGGAGTACCAATGAAGCTGAGCCCATAAGAGGCCCACAAATTAGAACATCTGGTTTCCAAGGCAATAACAACAGTGGGGGAAGTCACCATATCAGGGCATTTCCGTAGTATATGTTGGGACCTTTTTCCTGGACCCTTTCTCTACTTGGTAAATAATTCCATGAGCATCTGTTGCTTATAGCAAAATATACCTACTGACACCGAGGGGTCAAACCCAGAACTTAGGGCTCAACAGATCTTCCTGAAAGAAGTAGCACCTAAGCTAAAAGCTAAGATGAAACTTAAGTAAACATATGAAAGTAAGAGAACAATGCATCTGCAGGCATAGAAAACAGATTAAGAGGACTAAGACACTGTACAAAGATGAGCTCGCCTCCCAGAAATGAAAGCATTTCAAAATCATTGGAAAATAAGGAAAAGGATAGTAAGGTTAGAGAGTAAAAATAGGGTTAAATATTGCAAACCACAATAAAGATATCGATACATGGAAGATAAATGTAAACCCCTTAAAGCGTATTAACAAAGATAATGATATGTCCAGATGCTAAAAAAAAAGAAAGACATCTCTGACATATTGAAAGATGCAGTACTGAAGAAGTGGAGAGCAGGTAAGAGACTATGGTTGTAATATAACTAAGAAAAGAAGAGGGCATGAACAGGAAATGGAAGTGGGTATGAGAAGTGGATTAACTCAGGAGCTATTTTGGACTAATATAAAACAAGCCTTGGTGATTAGTTAGGAATGTTAAAGCAGAGAGAGGAAATAAAATAGTCACCCAAAATATCATCATAGATTACTGGGTAGCGAGGTGGTAATTAATGAAATTGTTAGCATGGTAGGAGAAAATGAATCAGATTTGGAAAGGAAATGACACCTAATTTTTGCAAATTAAGCATGAGGCATGAAAGCTTATGTGATATGCAAGTGAAGATGAGCAAGTTGGCCCAGGAGAGAAATCTGGGCTTCCATCATCCTATCTTTGTTTCCATCTTCATATAAATACAACAGAAGGCATCAAATTAGCTGGGATTATTCATGGAAACTGAGGACAGTATAAGGAGAAACTGGGCACTACTATGATGGTATAAATCCTTACTGCATAGTCAACAGAAGGGAATTTCACAAGGTAGGTGAGGTAGAGGCAATTAGAGAAACTGGAGGCAGCCAGGAAGGATGTTGCTCCAGTTTCCCAGGGAGGAAATTGCTTTAAGAAAGTTGGAGCAAATAAGGGAGATAAATGATGCTCTTAGTGAAAATGATTTCTGTGAAATGGTGGAGATAGAGCCACACTGCAGTTGGTTCCTAACTGTGGGCAATGAATGCATGAAGACACTGGATGCTGACAGTTTTTAGGAAGTCTGGCTACAGAGATGAAGGTAAGCATGGCTTTTGGAGTTGCATTGTGGAAATGAATGTAGTACAGAAAAGGGTTCTGTTTATTATTTACCTGTTATTTTCTCTCAAGGATGGGACAGAATTGAGTCTGATTAAGACCTGATTTAAATGATCCATAGGAAGGGATCTGGGAAAAGTGGAAATTACAGAAGACAGTAGAGTGCAATAAATTGTCCACATTATAACTCTGTAACCAACCTACTTTCAAAGAGTATGATTGGCACTCCATTTCACATGTCTGAAACGTGGAGATTCCTATAAGAAAGGCTTAGCAATTCAACATATTTGTCTTTCTTAAAATTCCATAGAAATATTTTAAAACATAAGAGAATCAAATTATGTTATATCTGTGGTACTGTGATATAGAAATACAAAATTAATTGCAAAAAAACACAATAGTGAAGAATTACGTTCAATGGTCATCCTTTAACAGAGTAACAGAAAGAAACAAAATATATAGTTTTAGGCTGTAATTGAAATTTCATGATATCCAGTGGGGACTGAAACAACTAAGATATTGTAGAGTTAAAAAAAAAAGTCCAAAATCTCACAGGTACCCTCTAAATTTCTAAAGGAGATAGAATGTTTCTCAACCAGAGAATATAATTTTCAACAGGAACATTGGGACCAAGTCTGCAGCCTGCTGATAAGAAGGACAATGAGTACCATACAGCTAAAAGTGGTTCCAGGGAATATGAACTATTTAAATTGAACACAATATAAAATCTCAAACTATGTCAGCACATCATAAGAAAATTATTTTATAATGTATGTGCAGAGGAATTTAGAAAATAAGGTTGATGTAATAGGGGAACTAACAAAATTCAGGAGTATAGGATAAGGTTCAAGTATCTTAAAGTGATGCCTCTATTGTCCAAATATTGCTATTGTTGTGAAATAACCTGAAGCAGTAATGTGGCTGCAAAGTTGGAACTGAAATCAAGTCTTCCATTTTTAGAAATCAGCTACTTTCAAAAAGGTTTATCGAATAACACAAGGAGTTAATTCTTAAGAAAAGTAAGATGTTCAGGTTAAATAGAAAATGGTGTTATTGAAATCATTCTAGTTTAAAAATGCAGTTACTAAACTAGCATATGTTATCTGAGTTGAGTTCCTTCATGGAAGCTTAAACACTTGGGTAGGATGCAATCTTGAAATATTTAAATGTAGGATATGACTAATAGTTGACAGATGCTTCTCAGAAATTTAACCAAGATAACAGTGCTGCTGAAGCACAGATAGTTCCAGAAATAACACTTCTGTGAAGAAGGTGGCTCATTGTTATTTTTTATGAGGAGAAAAACTGTCTTTTATTTTCACATTCTTCATATTTGTGTTCAGATTGATGTATGCATGTTAAATGATATTTCATTTTTATTTCTGAAATCACTGGTTTCAAGAGCTAATTTGTGAACACAACTATACAAATTTTACTTGTTAAATGATGTCATTGGGAATGGCTGAGTAGGGGCCCATAAGCATTTTCTCTTCTACAAAAGACTACAGAATGCTGGCAAAATCTGACAAAACCAGCATTTTCAGATATCTGAAAATGAACCAAAGGCTTGCATTAATTCACGAACAGCTGAATCGGGGTGCCTGGATGGTTCAGTTGGTTACGCGACTGCCTTCAGCTCAGGTCATGATCACGGAGACCCAGGATCAGGCCCCACATCGGGCTCCCTGCTCGGCGGGAAGCCCGCTTCTCCCTCTTTCACTGCCCCTGCTTGTGTTCCCTCTCCAGCTGTGTTTCTCTCTCTCAAATCAATAAATAAAATCTTAAAAAAAAAAAAAAAAGAACAGCTGAATCTATCTAAAGACTATTTTTCCCCAGAATTTTAGCTTATTTTTCCCTGGCCCTCCTCCAGCTCTGTGGTAACCCTGAGAATAAGCATCCTGCAGCCATGAGGAAACCAGAAACCAAGCTACCTCCAGGGCAGTAAAATCAGAGCTGAAGCTCACTCAAAGTCCCGTATTCAAAACACTACTTATTATTGACCTGTCCACTCAGCCCTGAGAAATCCACATTCAAGGCCTATCAGTTGTTTGACCAGATCTGGTGGATCACCCATTGTGAATAGCCTTTTACTCATGGGCATTGTTCAAAAACAATTAGCATCAATTATTTAACATTACAGCTGCCAGAGTGAGGTAACAGTTGGGAGTAAAACAAACAAACAAACAAACAAACAAACACAAAAGCTCACCTTAAAACTTAAAAGGAAAATCCAGAGAATGAGATGTCCATTGGAACTTTGAAATATTCTAATATAAACACTGAGTATTAGGTGCGCCTGGGTGGCTCAGGTCATGATTCCAGGGTCCTGGGATTGAGACCCGCTTTGAGCTACCTGCTCAGCAGGAAGCCTGCTTGTCTCTCTCCTCCCCACTCAAGTCTCTGTCACTATTGCTGTCTGTCTCTCTCAAATAAATAAAATCTCTAAAAAAACACAAATAAATGCTGAGTGTTAAAGGCATAACCTAACATGTACACAAACCTTTGTGTTACAGACTGGGAGTCTTTATGATTCCATAATAAAGAACTATCCAGTCATTGGCTAACCAAGAAGAGTCCTCAGGGCTCACATACAACAAAGAATACAGACTTTAAAGAATTAGTTCAGAGACCTGTTAAACTAATTGCAAGAATAACAAACCATAGGGAGGGAGGTGAATCTAACTTATTGAGTTGTTACATTATATTATTTAAAATGTCCAGTTCCCAACAAAAAAATTATGAGCTATGCAAAGAAAGTGAGGTGTTTACACAGAAATAAAAATAATCTGTAAAACTGTTATCCAAAGAAGCCCAGACTTCAGATTTACAAAGCAAAATTTTAAATCAGCTATTTGAAATATCTTTAAAAACTAAGAGAAAGCATATCTAATGTATATTCATGAAATCATAGAAATACTATCAAAAAACATCCAAGTGAAAATTCCAGCATTAAAAGTACAGTATCTGAAATGAAAAAAAAAAAGTCACTAGAGCTTGACAGCAGATTTGAGCAGGTGGAATAAAGAAAAATGATGAAGTTGAAGATAGGTGGGTCAAGATTCTCTAGTCTATGGAACAGGAGAAGAAAGAATGAAACAAATAAATAGTCTCAGAGGCTTGTGTGATATCAGATGTAACAACATAAACAGAAGTTCCAAAAGTTCCAGAAAAAAAGAGGAGACAGAGAGAAAGAGGCTGAACAAATATTTGAAGTAAAGTTCAAAATCTTCCAATTTTAATTAAAAAACATCATCCCCCCACACAATATTACATATAAGAAGTATAGTTATCTCCAGGTGGATAATTTTTAAAAAGTTTCACATCTAGGGTGCCTGGGTGGCTCAGTGGATTAAAGCTTCTGCCTTTGGCTCAGGTCATGATCTCAGGGTCCTGGGATTGAGATTGAGTCAGGCTCTCTTCTCAGCAGGGAGCCTGTTTCCTCTGCTCTCTCTGGCTGCCTCTCTGCCTACTTGTGATCTCTATCTCTGTCAAATAAATAAATAAAATCTTTTTTAAAAAGTTCACATCTAGACATATTATAATTAAAATTGTCAAAACACAGAAAGAATATTAAAACCAGCAAGAAGGAAGAAATGCATTTGTATAAGGGATAATGAAAAGATAAACAGCTGATTTCTGACCAGAAACTATTAAAGCCAGTGGCAGTTGATATTCAAAGAACTGAAAGATAAACACTAGTCAATCAAGAATTCTATATCCATCAGGACAGTTCTTTAACAATAAAGGAGATAAAAGGACATTCTCAAATAAACAAAAAACTGAGGGAATCTGTCACTAGAACATATGCCCTCTAAGAAATACTAAAAATGGGCCTTCAAAAATATCTAAAAGGACACTAGATGGCTTCTCAAACCTATATGAACAAATAAAGAACAGTACTAAAGATCACTACATAGATAAAGATAAAGGCATTGCAAATATATCTTTTCCTTTGTAACACTTTTTTCTTCCTATCTGAATTGAAATACTGCATAAGACAGTAATTATAAGACTGTAATCCCATACATACAATGTGTATGAGTGTGTATGAGAGGAGACAGAGAGAAAGAGAGATTAGAATCTCTCTTAGAGAAAGATTAGAATATTAAATAATATTAAAAACTCGTCAGCAACCTAATCTGTGACAATAACAGAACAGACGAAGGTGGACAGAATAGAAAAAAATAGCAGCATAGTTTTGCATACTACTGAAATTTATTTGGTATTATTTCTATCTGAATTGCTATAAATTAAAATGTTAGGTTTAAACCTAAAGTGACCAGTAAGAAAAATAATGAAAAAATATAGTAAAAGAAAAATAAGGATATTAAATTTGTCTACTAGAATACTAATACATTAAGCACACAACAAGGCAGTGGTGAACTACCAGAGGGTCCTCAATAATTGAAACATATAAAACACAAACAGCAAAATGGCAAATGTAAACCCTGCTTAACAGTAATTACACTAAATGCAAATGGACTAAAGACTACATGAAAAAGCAGTGATAGGCAGATGGATAAAAACAAACAAGCAGAACCAACTATGATTCAGCTATAAGCTGTGGACAAGGGACAAATTTTAGTTTCAAAAGACATCAATAGGTTAAAAGAGATAGAAAAGAACATGACAAATGGGAACTTACGGCTGGAGAGGCCGTGCTCAGACCAGCCACCTTAGCCTTGACTTTAAGACAAAATCCTATACTTCAGACAAAGATGGAAGTTGTATAAAGGGTAACATGGTAGATATAAATGTAAACACATATGCAGTGCTAGGTCAGAAGTGTATAGCTTTAAATAATATTAAAAACTTGTCAGCAACCTAATCTTCCACCTAGAAGGTGGCTAGAAACCAGAAAAAGAACAAACTAAACTCTAAAACTAAAAACAAACTAAAACCTAAAACTGAAGCAAGAAGAAGGACGGCTTAGAAATGCAAATTCTCAGGCTTCTCCCAGACGGACTGAGCCCAACAGTGTGGATCTCAGCAAGCCCTCCAGGTTGTTCTGCTGCTCTCATGCCTGAGCAGCCCTGCTGTAACGTGAAAATTTCCAATTAGCTTCAGCAGATGTGAGTTCATTTTACCCTTATCACAGCACTGAGAATTAGACAACGGGTATTTTAGAGTTTCCAATTTATAAGTGACAACACTGGGGCTCTGTGGTTTTATGACATGCCCAGATGGACGAGCTGGGATTCTGGCTGAGGCTCTCTCTGCTGGCCTATTGTTCTCAGTGTTATAAATCAGAAGCTTCTAGAAAGATGCAGGGCAATTCACATGGAGTCTGGCATTACTCCAGCATTCATCCACAATCCCCACATTTCTAGGGCATCCTGTTAATTCTGTATGCATTAGCTTTACTCTTAACAAGTTTGTTCCCAAAAAAGGAAGACTTAGACGATAGATCCATAGATGAGCAGCCACCCTATATTAAATCATGACATTTGAATACCGAACTCTGATTGGAAACTTTAAGTATTTCTAAATCATTTCCTATTATTACTTTTCCCTGTGAATGCATTAAGTTTTATAGCAGTTTCACTGATTAAAAAAAGGGCAAAGTTCAGGACTCAGTTGCTTAAAAACATAGAATTTTTTCTCTAAATGCAAGGTCCAGAGGAAGGGTATTCAGGCTACAAATTCCTTACACTGCCATCAAGGCAGCTGCTCTAAAAAGTCTTACCAATTAAAAGTCAGTAGAAAGGTGACTTGATGATGTACGTCACTAGTGGCCTGATTCCTAGACGGGTCAATCCTTTCTGTTCCAATTCCATTGACAAGAACTTTGTCATGTGGCCATATCCAGATGCCACAGAGACCACAACCTGTGGTATCCAACTGTGAGTATAGCCTGGACTCACACTGGGAGGGATGGATATTAGCAGAAAAATAGTAGTCCTTAATCGCTTGCCTTTCTTCAATGTGAACCTTCTCAGTGCAATTCTATATTTCACTCTTGTCCCGTTAATACCAATAGAAGTCAATATTTTGATTAAGTACTATTATGACCCCCCTTTACAGGTTTTGAGAGATTGGAAACAGTCATAACTTTTGCATTACAAAGAACCACAGAAATGTTTCATCCACCTGCCTCACAAATCGGGGAGAACATTGACAAGTTTCACTCAGAGAGATGATGGTAGAGTTGAGGGCAACATCACTGCAGTCTGTCTTCCACGCCTCATGTGGGCTGGTCCTGCTGTCCATGGTGTCATTTCAGAGATAAGAATTTCAGAATGTGCAGACATATTCTGTGGAAGGTTTCCTTTACAGGGACATAATAGGGGAGGGTTTTCTTTTGAGGGGATGTTTTGGGGAGAGTAGATCAGGGAAGTAATTGAAAAATATAGTCTGTGAGAGTAACAGAGGCTGTAGATTTCAGAGTATAAAGCAGAATGTGTTGAATATACTCTGAAGTTCAAATATAAACTCCTTTGAAGCAATTCTGTATTCTACATCTTCAAGAAAAAGTTCAGAAGAGCTTTGTGGAAAAGGTCAGTTATATAATTTTTGCATAATTTTAGCTAAATTGAGAAGGGTGAATATTTTTAGCAATGACATTGAGCTTAATTCATGTACTCACACAGTGAGGTACAAGGTATGGTCATTAGTATAGATTATAATTGATATGTTGAGTTTTCTTTTTTCTTCTTGGCCTAAAGTGCTATTTTTGTAATAAAATATTGTTTAGTAATTTCAACCAATGTTATATAACTTTTTGAATTTACATCTCTACCAAATTCACTTCTCTATGTACACCTCTATGTAAATTATGAATTACCATCTCTATTAAAGGAATGTCATGACCTGCAGGGCTCATAATTACTTAGGACATTACCACTTTACAAGTAAAAATATATAACTCTACTCTTCTACACTAAGCATATTAATTTATATCCTGACAGCAGTTGTGTGCCTGGCTTTGGTTTCCTTAAAATCTTTTAGCATGCAATTGGTAGAGTCCAGTGATTCACTGCTTTCTCATTCAACCAACATTTTGACAAGTCATTATTTAGCTCCTGTTCATTGAAGCAGGTGATATAAACCAGGCATGGGATGTTCCAGATTGAGCTGGGCAATCAGTGGAGCAAAGATGTGAGTATAAGCCAACAGTTTAATTTTTAAATATCTCTTGAACAGTTCAATTTAACTCATCTTCCTGAGTGTGTTTTGTGTGTGGGGCTGGGGGGAGGCACTGCTCTCGGTGTGGAAGATGAGAGGTAGGATGAACAACACTCCCTTCTTGCCTCCAAGAACCTTTGACCGTTGTGTTCCTGTTCCTGTTTCCTAAACTACTTCTAGCTTTACCTCTTAGAATTCTAAATATGTTAAAATACCATTTACTAAATACGCATGCCTCTGACAAATTCTTAAATAATAGTTGTAAAAGTGGAGGGGTGTGTCAGTAGTGTGGAAATGATTATTTTCAAATATTTCTTGACAGTGTGGACTAAGTTTTTAAATAGTATGTGTTTGGAAAGACTAATCCTAATTTAAAGAAGAGGAAGAGGAGAAATAGAAAAAGAAAGAAAAGTAAAAATCAGAAAAGAGTTAAGGGAGAGGTGCCTGGCTAGCTCAGTAAGGTAAACATCCTTGAGATCAAGCCCTGTGTTGCCGGGGGGGGGGGGGGACTTAGTGGGGAGTCTGCTTGAGATTCTCTTTCCCTCTGCCCATCCCCCTAAAATAAATAATTCAATCTTTAAGAAAAAGGAAAGGAGATAAGGGATTCTTAAATAGAATTATGTATGAATTTACAAAAGTTTATATTCACATCTACAAAACAATTATTTTTTTTAATTACTGATTACAATGAACAGTAAAGTTAGAAGAAGGGAAATACTAAACCAGTTACAATTTGTATATATCGAACTCATCGCAAATATATAGCAATAACTACAGAAATAACATTTAATATATAATACCTGACTGCAATCTAATGGAATAAATATTTGTAAACATTAGCTATGCATAAGAAAATTCAGATCACATAGTAGGACACATAGATATTTAAGATATAGTTTGTATGTAAAATCTCAATCTCTTAGGAGAGATGAAAACTGCACAAAATGAAAATCATGAAGCCAAATAAGAAGTAAAAAGTCTAGAAGGAAAGGTTCAAAACAGGAGCATTATAAAAAGTGGCAGACATGTTTGATAAAAAACCCAATAATCCAATGTAAATGAAGCATGGGTCCCAGGAGGCAAACAGGGTAACATTACTTCGGAAATGTATGTTGTCTTGAGCTTTTGTTTGAAGGGTACAGAGGTTATTTATTAAACATTAAGGCATATAGAAGTTTTCAACCAGCAGAGGAACACGAATAAAGTTGTAGGAGATCTGCCATGGACGAATATTTATGGGAACTCTCCATGCAAAACCCATATGCAAAATAGTTGCCACTATGCAAGGAAATATGAGGCAGCTCCTGAGTTAGCTGCACGGCAGTGGGAAAGGAAAAGAGGGGTTAGATTTTAATGTGAGTGATACCGCACAGGAGAACCAACATGTCACCTTTCTAGGGAAGATGAAGTGAAGAGAAAGAAAACAGATCCTGAGATTCAAAGCCCAGGACCCTTCCTGAAAAGGGCACGGCTAAGCTCTATGTAGATACCAAGGAAGTGGGCATACTCATGAGGGGTAATAGTGTTCACACATGCATGTGTGGGCACGTGTTCACTTTGGGGTGCAGTGGAAATTCACACCTCAGTCAGAAATGGAGACGGGAGATTAGCAGGGAGGTAGATTCTGGAGATGGAAGGTAGGACACCGTTGTTGAGCCCAGGAGAAGGGAAGTGTGGTTGGGGGTGTGGGGGAGCATAAAGAAGGCGGGATGGAACAGACAGGTGTACAGGACAGAAGGCTTCAAGTTTAGAGGGAGGGAGGAGAAGGATGCAGTGTGTAAGGATGATTACTGGAAAGGACCAGAAATGGTGATCTGAGCACAGGCATTTCAGGAGGGTCCACAAGAGAATAGTTTGGAAGATGAAGTGATCAAAAGCAGATGTCTCTAGTTTCAAAGAGGACAAGGAACAGGAAGAGGGTGTGTGTGATAATTATCATTTGTTGTTGCTAAATGTAGAGTATTGGTGGAGATATATGGATGCAACCTATTTATTATTCTCAGATCACTTAATGCTGGTGAGGAAGATGAAACCAATGTAGATGGAGAGTTCGAGGAGAAATTAACATCAAAACTGAGAAAATATTATTTTGAAAAAGAATCAGGAGTGATGAAGTATCCCTTATTTTTTTTTCTTTAAGATAGAGTATTTCAAATTTTAAAAAATTTAACAGGAAAAACTAAAATCCTCTTAAAATTGTTTGAAAACAATGTCAGAAATGATCTTAGATGTAAGACAGAGGGCAACGTTAGACACTGAGAAATTGGGTCTGCAGATACAATTCAACAAAAGAGGTAATAAGGCTCCACATTAAAAGAAAATGAAGGGGAACAGGGGGATGGATGTTTAAAGAGAGAAAAAATGTGAAGGAGAAAAAGTAAAATGAGACCAGCTGAAGGAAAGCAGCCAGATGCAAAACTCTGCAGAGAGAATGTGATCTGGGAATGATTAGCTGACCCCCTTGAGCTGACTTGACATACTTGCTCCCTCTCTCCCTGCAGGGCAGAACATCACACACATCACTGCCCTTTGTGAATGCAGAGCAGTCCAGCGAAGCCAGGGGCACCCCCTAGATTGAGAGAAACCCAAAAAGTGAGTCACTTGAGGAGTTGCAGAGACTTGAATGCACCAGAGACCAAAGGAATGTAAGTTTCAAGTGAGCCCCTGAGGCACCTGATGGCAGGAAATGGGCCAAACCCCTCTTACAGGAAAGGTTATGGGTTCTGTGTGCTGCGTATGGTACTTGTATTTCGTAGAGGCCAGTGAGTTTGAGTGCATGTTGACTGTGAAAGAAAGAAATACCGAAATGCAAGGAGGCCGAGGACATGGGGAGTGGGTGGGATAGAGGCCGTGGGACCCATGGAGTGGCCAGGGGCTAGAGGTGTTGTTCTTCTCTGTACCAAGGAAAATGATTTTATTGGTGTTTTTTCCTTTATTTAAAGCTATCAAGTGAAAATGAGCAAGAGAAATTCAAGATTTGTTGGCTCCTTTTTAAAATGTGGTATTGGGGTGTTTTCACAATGTCTATCTCAAATAATGAGCTCTTTCTAGAGCCTCATCGGCTCAGAGACCCAGCTGACAGACCAATGGCATAGATCCCAGAGGTTAAGCCCCAGGACAATGTCAAGTCGCCTTAGTAGTAACAAGAGCAAGCCTCACACACAGAGCCCATGGCTCTCACGCTCTTCTCCACACTTGAGTCTGAACAGTGTGGTCAGCAACACAGAACTTCAAAAACTGCATGAGAAGTTAATTCAGTTCTAATATTTGTTATACACTCCTTTTTAATATAAGTTAAAATAATTAATATCTTTTTTAAAAGATTTTATTTATTTATCTGACAGAGAGAGAGAGAGCACAAATAGGCAGAGAGAGAGGAGGAAACAGGCTCCCTGCTGAGCAGAGAGCCTGATGCGGGCCTTGATCCCAGGACCCCGAGATCGTGACCTGAGCTAAAGGCAGAGGCTTAACCTTCTGAGCCACCAGGCACCCAATTAGTATCTTTATAAGTCCCTGCATCATGAAGAATGACTACTATGTTCTTGATGCTATTCAGTAAAATATTTTAGCAGATTACTAGAGAGAAATGAGGGTAGATTGTCGACGATGACAGGTCACGTTTGCTCTTTTAAGTGTTACCTCTAACACAATCCGTGTACAATCCCAATGTTTGTTTACCTATAGTTTGTCTTACAAATCAATATAGGGTTTTGATAATAGTGCATTCCATACTAAGCAGTTTGTCTTCAGATTTTCATGGACTTCAGAGAATTTAGATTCCTCATTTTTTTTTTATCACTAAAGCACAAAGAATGAACTGTACTTTCTCTAGAAAGCTTTTAAAAACCCCTGAGGAAATCTTTAAAAATTTCACAGATTAGATGTATTTGAATTCTGTTTATTATTCATCATATTCATTTTTAAGAGGCAGTATGTCATAGATGGTTTCAAATCCCAGTCCTACATATTAACTGTGTGATCTTGGGCAAGTTACTTAACTTTTCTATACGCCGGCCTCTTCATCTGAGATGGAGATGATAATTACAACTGTCTCTAAGGGTTCTTATGAGGATTAAAAGAGCTAATAAAAGCAAAACATTTGAATAGGGTCTGGTAATGAGAAGATAAATCAGTTGATTGAAACCTAAACCAGAACTGGCACAGCTATGAGAATTAAGAGTTAAATACAGTAAATTATAAAGCTGTATTCTGTATTAAAAAAAATGGACACATGGAAAATATTTTTTTAAAAAATGAAAATTATGTTGATGAAAACTTCAATGTGTCAGATGGAAAATACATTGGACAAGATGAATGGCAAATAAGACATTTCAGAAAGAAAGAGCAGTGAATTTGAAGACATCCAGTACAAACTGTCTAAAATGAGGCAGAGAAAACACTGGGCAAAAAACACTCAACAGAGCCTCCATAAAACATGGAAAGATTTGAGTTGCCTATTAAAGATGTCACTGAGGTCTCCAAAAGGAGAGAGGTGGAGACAGAAAATGTATTTAAAAATAATATGGTCAATTATTTTTTTAAATTGCCTTGGTGCGCAAGAAACATGAAGAAAACCTCTGAGTTGAATGGCTTAAAGGGAAATCTTAAACAGAGCCAGAATGAAAAGCCCCTTAGATGTATAGAGGAGAGAATGCAAGAATGACTCCAGATTTGTCATCAGATTCAAGTCACAAAAGTTGTTTTTTGACAAAAATAGAATTAAATCAGAGATCAACAACATGAATATTTCTGGAAAGTCCCAAATATTTGGAAATGACACATTGGTTCAAAAAAGAAACCACGAAGGAAATAAAAATGTTTGAACAGTGTAAGAAAGCACAATATATTAGAATGTATGGGATAACACAAAAGTAGTCAAGTAAAAGTTATATCTGCTGATATTAGAAAAGGGGCATAGTCTTAATTTAGTGACTCCATTTTCCACCTGATAACACGAGCAGAATGAGATAAGCAAATCTAACCCAAACTTTATAAATAGAAGGAAATAATCATCATAGTGGAATCCAAGATAGGAAACAATAGAGAAAATCAGTGAAACCAATGCTGAGTGTGTGATAAGGTAAAAAAAAAAAAAAAAAAAAAAAGAGAGAGAAATAGAAAGAGATAAAACTCTGGCCACACTAATCAGGAAGGAGAGAGAGAGAGAGAGAGAGAGAGAGAGAGAGAGAGAGAGAGAGAGAGAGAACGCACATTAGGAAGATGACACATTAGAGAACCTACCTATAGATATTAACAGAAAATTAAGAAGATATGATAAGGCATTTATGGCAGTAAATTCAACAGCTTAGGGGTGCCTGCTGGCTCATTTAGTAAAGCATGACACTTTTTTTTTAATTTTAATTTTTTTAAAAAAGTAATCTCTACACCCAACATGGGACTTGAACTCACAACCTGAGATCAAGAGTCCCATGCTCCACCACACAGAGCCTCCTGGGTGCCCCAGAGCATGTGACTCTTGATCTCAGAATCGTGAGTTTGAGCCCCACGTTGGGTATAGAAAGTACTTAAAAATAAATAAAAATTAAAACAAAACTTGAAATTCAACCACTTAGATGAATGGGCAAATATCACAAAAGATTTACACTTTCAATGTTAATTTAAAAATAATAGAGGGCGCCTGAGTGGCTCAGTGGGTTAAAGCCTCTACCTTTGGCTCAGGTCATGATCTCAGGGTCCTGGGATCGAGGCCCGTGTCTGGCTCTCTGCTCAGCAGGGATCCTGATTCCTCCTCTCTCTCTGCCTGCCTCTCTGTCTGTTTGTGATCTCTCTCTCTCTGTCAAATAAATAAATAAAATCTTTTTAAAAAAATGATAGAAACACCTATATATATTAATTGGATTAGTACTTGAAAACATTTCCTCAAAAAGGACAAAGTTACCTTAAATTCCTACGGCATCTTTTGTAAAATTTTCTAAAGGTTTAAAGAAGAAATAACACCAATAATAACATAAATTCAAGAAAATTGAAGAGGTGAGCATACTTCCTGCTTGTTCTAGGTCAGCATTAACCTGATACCAAAGTCATGCAAAGATATTATAAGAAAAGAAAACCACATACAAGTATATTTCATAAATATAGAAATAAAAATTCTAAACTAAATTTTAATGAATAAAATCCAACAGTACATGCAATGATCACATTCATGACCAAGGAGTGCTTACCTCAGGAATTCAAGTTTGGTAGAACATTAGATAATCAAGTGATGTAATTCATCCTTTTAAGAAACTGAGTAATAAAACAAGCATGTTAGTCCCTAAATAGATGCTGAGAAGCATTTGACAAAACTTAGCATGCCTTCTTGATCAAAATACTCTATAAAGTAGGAATAACAAGTGAGTTCTTCTTTCCATCAACTTAAGAACGTCTATGAACTGACATTCACATCCAGCTTACTTGTGGAAGACTGTGCTCCTTGTCATCAAAAGCATGAGAAACACACCCATTTCCACCACTTCTGGGAAGCATTGTGCTGGAGGTTGTATTTTGAGACATAATGTGAGAGTAGAAAATGAAAGACACATGACTAGAAAGAGAGCAAGAAAACTGAGTTTATTCACAGATAATCACCTGTGTATAAATGACATGTTCCCATGTAGGAAATCGAATGGAATCTATTTTAAAAGCCATTAGAACTAAAAAGTGTTAGTGTACAAAATCAATATAGAAAAATCAATTGGGTTTTAATATGACTGCAATGATTATTTGGAAATTGACATTTTTTTTTTCTGTGTAGAAATACTTTATTCCTTAGCCAATTCCCCTCAACATTCAGCTCTCATTTATATATGAACTTTATTGAGAGGTAATTTACATGCCATATAATTCACCCACTCAAATTATATAATTCAATGGGTTTTAGTATATTCACAGAGTTACAGAACCATCACCACAATCAAGTCTTGGACATTCTCCCTACCTCAAAAAGAAACTCGTACTCATTTGCAGGTACTCCCCTTTCACCCACAACTCAACTAACCCCAGGCAACCACGGGTCTCTTTTCTGACTCTACAGATTTGCCAATTCTGGACATTCCACACAAATGGAAATCAGATCTCTTCTTTTTTAAAAAAATGTTTTAATTAATTTATTTTTCATTAACATATAATGTATTATTTGCTTCAGGAGTACAGGTCTGTGAATCATCAGTCTTACATAATTCACATCACCCACCATAGCGCATACCCTCCCCAGTGTCCATAACTCAGCCACCTTATCCCTCCTTCCCCACCCCCAGCCACCCTCAGTTTGTTTCCTGAGATGAAGAGTTCCTACATTGTTGGTGAGAATGCAAGCTGGTGCAAGCCACTCTGGAACAGTATGGAAGGTCCTCAAAAAGTTGGAAATTGACATTTTAAATAATGTATATTAGCATCAGAAAATACTTCAGATGTCTTTAGTAAGATATTTTCTAAGATTTGTATGATGAAAACTAGAAAATACATTGCTGAAATAATAGAAATAAAGCCTAAATAAATGGAGAATGTATCACTATATGGATGAGAAAATTAAATATTGCCACATATCAATTCTTCCTATAGTGATAATCCTGATCCAAACAAAAATTTGTAGAAATTTCTATAGAAAAGGAAGTGAAAGAAATGTTATGGCATCCTGGGTAAGACAGAAGCACAGGGACAGTGCTGGGGATAAAAGAAGAGGACCTGATCTGACCACAGGGGAATCGCCAGGTGGCCGTGTACTAGTGGTTATGTGACTGCTTCTATTGGTCAAAACTCCTCAAGTTTCAAAACTATACAAAGTGAATTTTACATCGTATAAAATCAACTGCAATGAACACTACTCAGAAATGTAGCTTTTTAATCATCCTTAAAGTCTCTGAGTTTGAAATCCTTTCCATTTGATAATATCCCAGAGATACATGGACAGTGGTCACAGACATACCCAGGGCGAGCACTCTGGCTTTCTATCATGTAGGAGGCACCCACAAGCCTGGTGGTACCCATGAGGGTGTCATATGCAAGTGAACTCCATCTTCCCAAGTACCGTGTTCAAAGTGGTTATTTTAGACCACCTGCATCAGAATGCACTAGGAAGCTCTCATTTAAAAAAGATTTTCAGGTTTTCTTCCTCTACATCTGATCCCAAACCTCTAAGGGCTCTAAAAGTCTGCATTTTAATCCAGAATTGTAAGTTATTCAATGATCATTAACATCTGAAAACCACTGAGCTAAGGAAAAGATGAGAAATTCTTGTCTATTTGCATGTTTTGGTGACAACATGGTTTGCTGGACTGGTAAAGAGGGAAGGGGAAGAACATTGATGAATCAGGCGCTCTGAGTTTCTGTTTGGACGCGACTCCTCTCTGTGACCTGAGCTGGGTGATTTATCTCCCCTGCACTCATCACTGCCAGTTATGAGGGTCAAAACTGAGAGTTCTGAACATCTCTAAAGTCCTGAAACTCTTATTAAGTCTTGCTCAAGGGGAAAAAAAAATACCACCAACTCTGAAAGCCAAGTAACTGCATATATTTTACTAGGGCTAAACTAAACACCTATCCTTATATCAATACATTATGGCAATGTTGAAATCAACCATACCATTACCCCCATCCTCTTTAAACTCCCAAGGTTTTTGTTTGTTTCTTTCCAGTTTACATAATCTCAGTCATTATTCTTAATCTTTAAAAAAATGTTTTTAGGGATAGCCAATTAATCTTAATTTGAATTGATGTCAACAGTTTTATTCTGGAAGGTGATACTTTAGAAAGTTGACCTATCTGAAAATTATCTAAACATCTGAAATTTGAGTCTATAGGTTAATGTGGAGTAGTGACATCTAGTGGCTAACTAGCTAAAATGCAGCACGATTGCAGGAAAGAGGACAGGTCGACAAGAGCTAATTTTTCCACGACACTGTAATACAATTTCAGGGAGAAATCAAACTCTTTACATTGTTTCAAGATATAATATGTCCACTACATTTTGTTATCAAATGAAAGTTACATACAGCTTTCTTTATATTTCATATTGAATTTTTAGCATAGTCTTCCCACAAAGCTTAGCATACCCCATTATTAAAAATTTTATTTTAGTCTGTTCAGGAAAAAAAAAAAATCCTTTCCATCCAGTTTTCTCTCTACCCATTCATCAAAATGAACTTCAAAGAATGCTTATTCTGTTGTTTATTTTTTACTCCGTTTATTCTGCTCTTTTTTTTAATTCAATTAGCCATATAGAATACCATATAGAACAGGTATCTGCTGCTAGCCTACGTGTCTGCGAAATCCCTGGGTTCCTATATCTGACAGAGTCCCTGAGCACCCCAGAATCCCATGTGCCTTTCCTGCCCACAGCCTTCCACCACCAATAGCTCTGAACAGCATGCATCCCGTCTGAACACCGAGCCCCACTGCAGGTTTGAACAGATCCAGTGAATACCTGCACAAGCATTTTGTGTCTCCTGTACCAAAGACCTACTATTAGTCACTATTCGGTTTCTCTTGCAAAAGACAGTATTTCACTTTTGCATTACAATATACTTTTGGAGACTGTTTTCTGCCAGGTAGATAATGGGTAGGGGAAAGAAAGAGTTATTGCTATAGAAGCCATTGACTCTTCTACAAGAAAATGTCATGGATTTGCTATATAATGCCACAGATCTCCTGCAAAAAAAATTCCAGCTGCTATATATCTAAAACATTGGAAATATGAGGACAACCTTTTAAAAGGAGATAAGACATGAGCTGTCATTAATTTGTAAACTGTTGGAGCCTTTATGAATACACTAGTTAAAATACTAAGGGTATTTTAATGCCCAATAAAGAGATGCTCCTTTTCGAAATAATTGATTTAAATTAGGTTAATTATTTTGAAGTTGGGTTTGGGTTTTAACTGTATAGCATGAATCTTATCTTTATAGGTAGCATATGGGTTAACAGAACAAGATTTTTGAATGATTTCTAGATATAAAATCAAAAGGATAAGTCATGTAGTTAGTGGTTTCTAGGGTTATTTTTGTTTCTATGTGATGCACATATTGCATATAAGGAATTAAATAATAGACGAAAGTGGAGGTTAACAACCTATGTTTACTTAGGTGTCAGTACTTTACGATCATCAGAGTTGTCATTTTGGTATCCTCCTTCCGGTTTCCAAGCTTTATGTAAAGAGTGGCCATGGTGTGTGTTACACAGATGTCACTCTCAACATGGTAAATAGCAGTGGTCATCCTGGGAAGCATACGGTGGAAAACGGAAACTGGCAGCCCTCCTATCTGGAGTGTGACTTGTTGCAATCTTTCTGGAGGATGCATTTGTTATATTTCAGAAACCTTAAACAGGTGCATACCTTTTGATCTAGCAAATGTACTTCTAAGAATTTGTTACTGAGAGAAAAACATCTAGGTATATATGGCCAGTTGTCATTTGATGGGGTGATTCTGTTCTGAGTTGCCACAAACACGAACTTAGTGAATATGGATGGATGCTCCTGGGGGAAATTGGAGATGAGGTTCCTGCAAGCCTCTGGTCACAGCATGGTCATGGCACACTCACTCACGGCCGACAGCACAGCAGCTGATGCCTGAAGGAAGTATGGCTTACATGCCTTTTCACCACGAGGGACATCACAGCATTTCTGGACAGCACTGGGCATCATTTGAAATGGAAAATTTTCCAAGAAAAAACACAAAATTGGGAAAAAAATCTCACCAAGCATACCAAAATGAGGATACTTACTTATGGTGTGAGAGCTGAAACAAAGAGGTGGATCTTCACCTTTTTTGAACTCAACAGGGAACGTGTGCACAGGGCAACTGCAATTTTTCAGACTCTCACACATAGATAGACACAAAAGACCATAGAAATACTCCAAGTATTGATTTGGGGCTTACAAATAAATTTTAGGTAGCCAATGAATTGGCAATATGAAATCCACAACCAATAAGTAACTACAACATATATTCATCTATACAAATATGCAAAGATGTATAAAGATGTACATTATGGTATTCTGTGTAATTTAATACATCACAAATAGCTGTGATATAGAAGGTGAATGCTCACTCTCGGAAAATGCTACCACAATAGAATGTTGGTAAGCAGAGAGAAGTTACAGGAGATCACTGCCTTGTTAGAGTCTTGGTATCTCGCAAAGGGGAGGACAAGGCGTGGTATTTTGGGAGTATGTGGAGTTTGGTTTGAAGTGGATGGGGATGGGGTAGGATTGGGAGAGGTCAGAGATAGAGCCACTGGGGGTTAGTAACACAGAGATGGGGACTGGAGATGGAGGATTTTGTAAAGCAAGTGTTGAACTTGACCTAAAACTGCTAAAGTTTTAGTTTAGTGTCCCTTTATGGGGATTTTCAGAAAACCCCTGGCACGCACAAGTCATTGTATCAGCCTTAATATTTTATAATACACACATTACACATTCCAAAGTCATCACACCTGCTTGGAACAGGTGTCCCAAGCCATCAGTATGGCCCCTGCTCAGACACTGCCTTCTAACAGCTCCCACAGTTGCGCTCTCAGCTACGCCAACGACGTTGCCTCCTGTAAAATCATGTTTCACAAGCATGAAATAAAATGTTTGTAGATATCTCTTATTTGCTAAACTTTCACATTATTTTATTGAGAGACACCTTAAAACCCATGGATCCTTCTTCACATGTGTTCAGGTGATTCAAATGACTTGCATATTTGAACATGACTAAAATGACATGGCCTTTGTGAGAATTAAAAAAAAAAATTACCAGGCAATCTATCAAAACCCTGGGATTATGTCTGCATTTCCCCATAGAAATGCATTTGAATCAATGTATTAGCTTGGGTTGAACAGAGACACCATCTTTCCGCTAGGCGGAAGGCACGGTTGTGTTGAATAGGGCATTGTACTCAATCCTTTTAAGACAAAAGAAACCATTTGTTTCTTAGTCCTTCTGTAATCATTATACCATCTATTTCATTTTATAATCTTTAAGAAGGATGTTAAGTTGTCTACCTTCTAGGTAATGTTCTTTAAAGTCAGACACTTATTTTTAAGCCATGAATGTTGAGTAGAAATTTAAATTACTTATAGAAGCTTGCAAAGTCAAAGTTTATCATTAAGATTAATTTATCATAACACTTGGAGTGACCTAGGTGTGCTGCGTGAGTTATGCTAATTTACTTTCTTCTTCCTTAACTCTCTCTAACATCTACAAACCACTGGTTTATAGTGGTTTATTAAAATATTAAAATTATTAAAATTATTCCATTGAAAAATTAATTTTCTTATGCTATTTTAATGTAAGAGGTGTTTATTATATTCTTTCTATGTTTAAGGAAGAGTTTTGGACTTTAGATGACATCAATCACTCCCCAAGCCCTGAAATTTGTATAGCAATCTAAGCACGTGGTCCTTAGGGAATTTGTTGACCCCCCCCCCCCCCCCATCAAACTGTAAAACTACATTCTTTTCCTGGGATAGCTCCTTTGTTTTTCGTCAGGTATCTCCTTTATTTTTTGCTATCTAACCGACAGAGAGATTAGGAAACAGGCACAAACAGCCAAATAGCAGAATCAGGATCAAATCCAGACAGTCTGACTCTGAAATCTCCACCTTGACATCCTGGGACAAGTCGAAAATAGGTTGTGTGATCCTCATGCTGAAGAAAGTACAAAGGCATTAATCCCCTTCACTAAAAGGAGATTATATGAAATGTTATATTGGATGCCAACATACATGTACCTGAAACCTATGAGGAGGATAATCCCATCACACCTAACTGCACGTTTCAATCTTGGAGATGTTCTGCATCAAGATAGTGTCATCTGCAAGTCTTTAGACTCTGGGAAAATTTACATAAGAGATTGGTGTCATATTAGGATTAGCATGGACTCAGTTCTCTAGGATTTTATAGGATCCTTAGGTCTCTAATTAGGTCTATTATCAGTGACAAAATGATTGGCATCACAGTCATTCCAATATCACGCTCCCTGGCATTTCCTTAGAAATTACTCTCTCTTATATTCTTCGGGGTCTCGTGACATGCGAAGAATAAGAGTATTGCTGCCTCAATGCCAGCTGGCTAAGGAGAAGCGGAGTGTGTGATGCCCGGTGCCTCGTCTGCTGGCCAAAGAGCACGCATGCATGGTTATAGGAGGTGATCAGAGGGGAGTACCTCTCCTGTAAGTGGAGGATAGCTGGCCAGCACATCAGTCTCCTTATTGGAATATTCATCAGATCGATGAGTATGTGTGTCTTCCCCCTATTTTCCTATGCAGAAAACATAAATGTGTTGAAGCACTGAGCTGTGGAAGTGGTGATAAAGACCAAAACAAAGTAACCTCAGTGCATCAATGTGTAAGAGAAGATTTGGATCAGAGAGTGACAAGGTAGAGCAGTCTTCTGAAAGCCTGAATTCGAAGAGCTCATTGCTGTCCTGGATTTCTTAACAACAAGACACAACACAAACCAGATGCCCATTAGGCACCGCTAACATTATGTCTTGGGGGCTGGGAGTTCGCTGACAGCCCTTTTAAGCATCAGAAAATTCACTCGCTGACCATACACTATTTTCTCCATATCAATCAGCCAACTTCTTGTTTTCCTGGAGTCTTTTTCTCTCTTCTCTGGCAGCAAGCCTAAACTTCATTTAGAAAGAAACAGAGAAATGTTGTTCAGACAACTCCAGGGTGGAGAAAACAGCAGCAGGTCCATTCTTAAATGGCTCTGACTAATTAGTCATGTGTGTCTTCCTCACATGGGGAAGTGGGCCCCTGCCGGGCCCACTGCTGACCTCTGCCTCGATGTCGGGGTGCGCCGGCCAGCCTTCTGACCCCAGGCTGGAAATGGAACTGGCCCTCTGCCGCTCGCTCTTGTAAATGCCATTAAATGGCAGAAGAAATGAATTCGCCTGCCCAATTTGCTTTTCTGCTGCAATTTTCCTCTGGGCCTGCTCGGTCAGTTCTTTTCCAAGCTGTGATTTGAGGAAGGTGCCTATGAGTTAGTCTACGTCTGGACTGGAAAAAAAATGAGGACACTTTTTTACTTATTTTCCTCTTATTTGTTCAAAGTTGAGTCGCTTGGACAGACCTTTTCAAAGAGGCTGACGTAGGCAGGGTTCTCAAATAATCAACACGTGGCGCGGCCGTGCAGACAGCGGGGGCTGAGTCGCACCTGTTGTGTTCCCTAAGGCACCGCAGGATTTTAATTTGCAGAGCTGGCATGTTTCCAGGTATTGGGAACTCTTCTGGTACACTTTAAGAGTTATCCATTTCATAAAAACTGGTGACTTATCCATGTGCAGGAGAAATTCTCTCTCCTACTGTTGCTGATGGGCCAATTCCTTAGCTATAGCTTAGTCATTTTTGACCTTGCTCAAAGGTAAAGCCAGCCCTCCTCAGAAGGGAGCCAGGGCAAGTCAGGGCACCAGCTGCACTTCCCTCCCTGCCTCCATTCTTTATGGCAGCTCCACAGAATTCAAGAAGTCAGAGGTCAGGTCAGCAGCCCTTTGTGCACACAGGTGAGTTCTCTGGGACAGGGAGCAGGGTGGAAGCTGGGCTGTGCAGCCACAAAAGCTCAGGGCAGATCACCAGAACCATGGCTGACAGAGGGGACTGTGAGAAGCCTCTTCCGTGCAAATGAAGGTCAGGTCCCTGGGATGATGCTGACTAGTACTTTTATGGTTTATCTATGACTCCATTGAGCTTGTTGGGACTAAAACCCCTTCTTTATTTCTTATTGTGTGATTGTACTTTACTGAAATGCCTGGGAGGTGATGAGGACTTCAAAGGTTGGGAGAATATGAATCCAGATGTTAATTTTTCAAGCATTGCTTAATTTGTATTCCCAAACAGAACCATATTTCATGTTGAGGTGGAAGAAAGAGGATTCTGCTGGGAATTAGGATCCACCAAGCCTACCACTGAACTTGTGTGACTCTAGGCGAAACAACTAACGTCAGTATTCTTACCTGTCAAATAGCAGGCTAGGGGGGAAAAAAATGATTTAAAAGATCCAAGCCATCTGAAGAGAATATGACAACTCATTGTTGCTAAATACTTAAGTATAAAATGGCACCTTTAAATAGATAATTCACTGCACCGTTTTCACCAAAACTCTAAGACTTTTAGAAATATGATCCTGTCCCTTTTTCTCCAAAGTCAGAAGCCTCTGGGAAATACTGCACTCTGATTCCAGCAGCTTCTACTGGGCCAAACAGAGTAGCCTTGGATAACGCAGCATCCAGCTGTTTTTGCTCTGAGAGGTTTAAAAGGCTGAAAGCACCTATCCACCGAGGGCGGCTGCTGTGGTGTTGGAAAGCTACACATTTCTGGCTGTTCCTCCTGGGCATCAAGACCGTAATTAGGAGTTTAATATACAATATAGTTAATAGCTTTGTCTGGGACCGCCCTCCAGCCTCCCCAGCAAGGCCCAAGGAAACCACATGCTTTCTAATACCTCCGTCTGCTCCTTTTTCCCCCTGTTTCTTCCTCTCCAAACAGCTCTCCATTTTTTTCTTTGATTGATTGATCTTAGCTCTTCCAGTAGGCATGGGGTAGTATTTTATTTGAAATTTAAACTTGAGTTTCCCTATTGGATAGTGATGTTGAGTTTCTTCTCATATACTTCTTTTACTATTTATGACTTTTCTTTGGCACGGTATGTCACTTGTCTTAATTGGCGTTTTTGTTTCACTCAATTACTGAATTATTGAGTGACTACTTTATTAGGTATGAGTTTTTAAATCTTTTTTCTTTTAAGATTTTATTTATTTGACAGAGAGAAACACAGTGAGAAAGGGAACACAAGCAGGGGGAGTCAGAGAGGGAGAAGCAGGCCTCCCGCGGAGCAGGGAGCCCCCAGATGCGGGGCTGGATCCCGGGACTCCCGGATCATGACCTGAGCCGAAGACAGTCGCTTAACCAACTGAGCCACCCAGGCGCCCCAGGTATGGGTTTTTAAATAATTTCTCTAAATATGCATTTGCCTTTTTAATCTCTTTTTTTTAAGATTTTATTTATTTATTTGACAGACAGAGAGAGATCACAAGTAGGCAGAGAGGCAGGCAGCGAGAGAGGAGGAAGCAGGCTCCCCAAGGAGCAGAGAGCCCAACGCAGGCCTTGATCCCAGGACCATGAGATCATGACCTGAGCCAAAGGCAGAAGCTTTAACCCACTGAGCCACCCAGGTGCCCTCTTTTTAAGTTCTTAATAGTGCCTTTTAAAAGGCATAAATTTGTAATTTTAAGTCCCATTTAATTTTTTTGTGATTTTCTATGATATATTTTTGTGTCCTCTCTAAGAAATGTGTCCTTGGCCCAAGATTACAGAGAAATTATTGCATGTTTTGTGGAGAATTTTTAATTTGTGGGTCCTCATAATCCATGAGATGACGTAGTTCAAGTTAATTTTGTGTAAGATTTGAGGGAAGGGTAGAGTTTTAATTTTTGATTATTACTTTTTTTTGTACTAGTGTCATTTATTACAAAGATTATCCATTCTATTCTGAATTACCTGGCTACATTGACAAAATTAACTCAATTAGATTTTATGTTTATTGTGGTAAATTTGATTTTGTTCCATCTGTATGTCTAACACAGATATCACACTGTTTTTCCATAAGTGTCATGTTCCTGTTATATTACATCTAAAAATTCCACTATTTTGGTTATTTCAGGGTGTTTACTTTTCCATGTCAATTATACATTTATATATTATATAAATATATATATTATATAAAATGCCTGCTGAAATTTTTTTATTTTATTTAATTTTTTCAGTGTTCCAAAATTCATTGCTTATGCCCCACATGCAGTGCTCCATGCAATATGTGCCCTCAGTACCCACCACGAGGCTCTCCCATCCCCCCACCCTCTCCCCTCCAAGACCCTCAGTTTGTTTCTGAGTCTAAAGTCTCTCATGTTTTGTTACCCTCCCCAAATTACCCTACTTCCCATTTCCTTTCCTTCTCCTACTGTCCTCTATATTATCCCTTATACACCACAAGTAAGTGAAACCATGTGATACTTGACTTTCTCTACTTGGCTTATTTCACTCAGCATAATCTCTTCCAATCCAGTCCATGTTGCTACAAAAGTTGGATATTCATCCTTTCTGATGGAGGTGTAGTATTCTATTGTATATATGGACCACATCTTCTTTATCCATTCCTCTGTTGAAGGGCACCTTGGCTCTTTCCACAGTTTGGCAATTGTGGCCATTGCTGCAATGAACATCAGAGTACATATGGCCCTTCTTTTCACTACATCTGTATCTTTGGGGTAAATGCCAGTAGTGTAATTGCAGACTCATAAGGTAGCTCTATTTTTAAGTTTTAAGGAATCTCCACACAGTTTTCCAAAGCAGCTGCACAAACTTGCATTCCCACCAATAGTGTAAGAGGGTTCCTCTTTCTCCACAGCCTCTCTAAACACTTGTTGTTTCCTGTCTTGTTAGTTTTGGCCATTCTGACTGGTGTAAGGTGGTATTTTAGTGTGGTTTTGATTTGAATTTCCCTGATAGCTAGTGATGATGAACATTTTTTCCTGTGTCTGTTAGCCATTTGTATGTCTTCTATGGAGAAGTGCCTCTTCATGTCTCCTGCCCATTTTTTGATGTGTTCATCTTCTTTTTGGATGTTGAGTTTGAGTAGTTCTTTATAGATTTTGGATCTATAGATCTTTGTCTGTAGTGTCATTTGCAAATATCCTCTCCCATTCTGTGGGTTGCCTCTTTGTTTTGTTGACTGTTTCCTTTGCTGTGCAGAAACTTTTTATTTTGATCAAGTCCCAAAAGTTCATTTTCACTTTTGTTTCCTTTGCCTTTGGAGACGTGACTTGAAAGAAGTTGCTTTTACTAGAATATGAGGAAGAATAGATCAACTTGAGGATAACTGACATATTAGGAGCATGGAGTCTTCAGATCCATAAACAAAATTTATCTCTGAATTTTTCTGTTGTAGTTAATGTCTCTCAGCATTACTTTGTAATTTTCAACATATGATTCTCATATATAGTTACTAAGATTTATTCTTATGCATTTCATGTTTTTTGATTATAGTGTCTTTTTTTAAGATTCAATATAAAAATGCTTATTGCTAGTATACACAGAGCATATTTTTAAAAATCTGAAAACTTGCTGACTCATTCATTAATTCTAACAAATGTTTTGCAGATTTCTTTTGGTTTTCTACATTAATAAAAATAAGTTATTTGCTAATAAAGTGTATTTTTTATTCCTTTATAATTGAAACAATTTTGGTCTATTTTTCCCTTATTTTACTGTCTGGAACATTTGGTATAATGTAGATTAGAAATGGTGAAAGTGGACATCCTTGCGACTTCCAATTTCAGGAGAAAGCTTTCAACTTAAATATTGTATTTACAGTAGATTTGGTATGACTACATTTATCGAAATGGGCTAGTTCCCTAAGATTTTTATACGCACGAGTATTGATTCTATTAAGAGCTTTTTTTCAGCATCTACTGAGATGACACTATATATGCATATGTGTAATAATTAATTTATATTGTTTTGTTAATATGGTGAAAAATGTAAGTTGGCTTTTGAATTTTGAAAAAAAAAGCTCACCTTTCTGGAATAAGCTCTCCATTGTTATGATATTATATCTAGTTCATATATTGATGGATTTCATTTGATAATATATTATTAAGGACATTGCATATATATTCATGAGGGAAATCATCTGTAGATTTCCTTCTTTATAATATCTTTGTCTGGTTTTCACTAAAGGGTGATTCTGGTCTCATAACATTAGCTGGGGAATGTTCCCCCCTATTTTATTTGTGAGAAGAATTTGTATGGAACTAAATAATTTGTATTTACCACTTAAGTTGATACAATCACCAGCTAAGCCCTCTGGGACTAGAGTTTATTTTGAAAGGTTTTCCACTAAAATTTTGTTTGTTTACTAACTAATGGGTAGCTTGGGTTACTTCTTTATTCTTGAATGAGTGTTTAAGGGCTTTGTTCATTGGTTTACATTACTCTACTATCATGTAATGTGTGTAGGAAATATAGTGATGGCTTATCTTTAGTGCTGACATGATAATGAATCTCATCTTTTTTTCTATTAGAATAACTAACTAGCTTTTTCTTCTCTGATTTTTCTATTGTTTTTCTCATTTCTGTTTCAATGACTTCTGTTCTTCTTGGGTTCTCTGTATCTGGTTTCACAATATAGAAGCTTAGATTATTGATTCAAGGCTTTTCTTCTTTGTAATTGTGATGGTTAATTTTATATGAGTTTGACCAGATCACAAGGTGCCCAGATATTTTATAAACTTTATGGTGGGTGTGTCTGTGTTTCCAAATGAGATGAGCATTTGAGTTGGGGAACTCAAAAAACCGTATTGCTCTCCCCAGTGTGGGTAGCATCCTCAAATACACTGAAGGTCTGAACAGAACAAGGAGACAGAAAAATTTCAGCCCTCCCTGCCTGATTTCATGAATGAGGCACTGAATTTCTCAGGCCTTTGGTGGGGAGTGAATCACACCTCCAACTTTCTTGCATCTTCAGCTTGCAGAGGACAAATTGTGGGAATCGTCAGTCTCCACGGTTGTGAGATGCAATTCTTTATATTTAATCTCTTCACACGTATCTCCCATTACTCTCTTTTATTTAGAGAACCCTGAATAATACAATAACATGAGCTAAATATAATGCTGTAAATTTCCCTCTAGATACTGCATTGGCTATGTCCTAAAAATTCTGATACTTTGTGTTTTAGTTCTTATTCAATGCAAAATATTTTTTAACATACCTCGTGCTTTTTAATTTACAAATATTTGGTAATATTCCAGGTAGTTCCCTGTAACTGATGTTTCATTGTTTTGGGACAAAGACTATATATTATATGATTTCATTTTTTCCCCATTCTGGTCAATGTGTAGTTAAAAAAATAGAGTATTCTGATTTTGTTCAGTAAGTAGTTCTAAAAATGTAAATTAGGTGAAAGCGGTTAATAGAATTATTCAGATTGATTTTCTGTCCACTGCTGTATTAATTACTTAGAGGAATCTGATGAATTCTCCAACTATAATTATAGAGTCATTTCTTTCAGCTCTTAGTTCTACTAGTTTTTTAATGATACAATCTGTCTTTATGTTTTTAATTATTTACTTATTTTTTTAACTTAAATTAAATTGACCAATATATAGGACATCATAAGTTTCCAATGTAGATTTCAATAATTTATCAGTTATGTATACTACCCAATGCTCATCCCAACATGTGCCCTCCTTAATACCCATCACCTGGTTACCCCGTCCCCCTGAACCCCTCTGAAACCCTCAGTTTTTTCCACAGTCTCTGTTTGTCTCCCTCTCTGATTTCTTCCTTTTTGGTTTTCCCTCCCTTCTCCTATGATCTTCTGCACTATTTCTTATATTCCACATACTTCTATTAGTTTTTGTTTCAATTATCTACAGCTATAGTGTTTCGGGCTTTCATATTTAGAATTGTTGGTAAACAATTCATCTTTATCCTTACGTAGTACTCCTCTGTACTCCTGATAATTCCTTGTTTTGAAGTCAATTTTTTCTCTTATGAATATAACCACTCCTACTTTCTTTTGATTAGTGTTTGTGTTCAATCTCTTCCCATAAATTTATTTCTAACACGTCTACATACTTAACATAATGTGAGCTTCACAGAGATAGTATATAATTACATATTATATGTTCATTCAAAGTGACAATTTCTGCCTTTTAGTTGATAGGCTCTGATCATTTAAAATTAATGTAATTATATGATTGGATGTAAATTCACCACCTTGCTTTTTGCTTTCATTCTTTCTATCTCGCTCTTTTTTAAAATTCTTTTTCTCTTCCTGTGTATTTATGTATAAATGTAAATATACTTCACCTCGTGTTGTTTGCTACTTACAAAAGTTTTTCTGACTAATATATCATGGAGATGAAATATGTGATGCTGTGACTACTGTATTTGAGCCTAGAAGAGAGTTTTAATAATATTTTAAAACTTGCCTCAAATTTCCATAGATGGCAGTGGTAAATGCATCTTTTAAATATAGAGCTCATATTTTAATACATAAAATTCTGCACATGAAAGGTATTTCTCAAGTAGACAAAAATAAAAAGAACACATAGAACAGGAATAAAGACCTAATTTCACGAAAAGTTAAATTAACATTTCAAAACTAGAATGATTCAAAGTTATAAAACTATTCATGGCTTGAGCTAAAGAAACACACAACACAAATAAAGCAGCACAAAATTTAAAGTATTCAATGCAACATTCTGTGTGTGGTACAAAGAAGTATTTATTCAGGGCAATAAACCTGATGGTTATAAATGGAATTTTGAAAAATCTGATGTTTAAACAACTTTGACACTTACATGCTTCTCTCATTGAGTGATAGACTAATGATAACATATTCAGTTTGATATCAAAGATATATTTAAAATACAATTATCGGGGTGCCTGGGTGGCTCAGTTGGTTAAGTGACAGCCTTTGGCTCAGATCATGACCCCAGAGACCAGGGATCGAGTCCCACATCAGGCTCCCTGCTCAGCAGGAAGCCTGCTTCTCCCTCTCTCACTCCCCTTGCTTGTGTTCCCTCTCTGGCTGTGTTTCTCTCTGTCAAATAAATAAAATCTTTAAAAATAAATAAATAAAATAAAATAAAATAAAATACAATTATCAAGCTCGATCGAATGGAAATTATTAGACTTCTCTGCCAATAAATAGAGACTAAACATCATTTTCAAACACAAACAGAACATGGGTATATTTCCAAATCCTAAGGATCAGAACTCTTTATCCTACTGTTTTTCCAGAAGATACCTACAGGGTAATTTCTTATTCTGGACCTTAGTAAAATCTGGTGGCCTTTATTGATTATCAGGTTCCATCCAAATTTGGTATATATTATTACCAAAAATTCAGATAAAGCACAGGAAAGTATCAGTCACATTGGATGGGATATTCTAACATGCGTCCAGACACTAGATCTCCATTACTTTATCAATTAGCTAGTTGTCAATATTTGGAAGTTTATCTCCCATCCTTATAAGTAAAAGCCTTCCTAAGTTCTCTAAAAATGTGCCAATTGCTATTTTACAGGTCCAGTTAATTTGAGATCTTCAATGTGCAGGGTCAGAGTGGTGTCCCATAGGATGTTGGATGATCAACTTTCTATGGTTTGGTCAAGAGTCTGCCAATTATTGGACATTCTGGTTGCCTGCTTTTGTTAATGAAGTTTGATTAGAACACAGACCATTCATTGTCTGTGGCTACTTCCGAGCTACAATATCAGAACCAACTATCTGGAACAGAGATTGCAAGGACTGCAAACCTAAAATATTTATAATCTTGTCCTTTAAGAAATGATGTGTTGACCCAAGTCTAGAGTATGACATGAGTGGAAGAGCTTGTGTGTCTTGGGCAAAATGAAAAGGAGCACTGTTGTCTCCACTAAGTGGAAGAAAATTTCATCTATTGGTTCTTGCAGAGTTGGACAGAGGCAAAAAAAAAAAAAAAAAAGACGTTTGCCAAATCAGCAACCCCACAGCAGGTGCCAAGAGCTGACTTGCTTCAGTCAAGTTACCATCTATGGACTAACATGTGCTATTGAATAATCACCCTGCTGAAGCTTTTGGCAGTTCACAGTTATTCTCCTACTCTGAAGGACCTTCTGCACTGGCCCATCAAGCAAGCTGTATGGACAGGCTCCATCCCTGCACTTTTGAAATCGTAGAAGATGGTACTGAGCTCTGCAGCCTTCACAGCTGACCTATGCCCAGGATGTAGTACTTTCACAGCTTGGTATTCTGGTGGAAAAGTTCAGTCATCTTCCACTTAGTTTTCCTACCTAAGAGTTATCATACCATGGACCAGGGGGATGATGGCAAGGACTCTATTCATAGCCAAGTATACCTGTTGCAATTAGAATCTACAGGAACTACACACAGATGGTCTTCATAGCTGATGGGAGCCGTATGGCATGAACTTGGGCAAATTCCCTTTTAAGGTGAAATCACTTTAGTCCTCACTTGACCTTGGATCCTAGAATAAGGTCATGAGTAGAAGCTCTAAGTCTTTAAGCTTTCCTCCAAATAAACCTGTGTCCAGTTATTAGGGTGATTATAACTGAGCTTGTCAGGGTTATTAAATATTTGAAACTAGTTGATATTGTTAATTCCTGGTGACCCAAAGTCAAATTATAGGAGAAGGGTAGTCAGGGATAAATAAGATATGACCCGAGTCTGTGGATGTCAGTGGTCCCAGCAGGTACAAAAAGGCAGTTCATCCCAAGAAAACACAAGCATGCATAAGTGTGATGCCCCCACCCATTATGGATTACCTATGTTCAGTTTTCCAGTAGGAAGGAGCTCTGAGAGATCTTTAAGACCAGGAATATCACCAGGACAATTCCAAAATTCCATCTTTTGATATTTGTTCTCTTTCCTAGGACAGTCCCCAATTCCCATGCTGTATTAGTCAGTGTTCAGTTAGGAAAATGGAAAATACATTACATACTTGAATTAACACAAGGGATTCTTATTTAGAGGTATTATAAAAGTTAAAAGACCTAGAAAAAGATATTGCTAAGATAACCCAAAATAATACATGGAGGAAGTAGCTATACTCTCTAAGGTCTGGGGAAATACTGGTATTCATAGGTAATCTCAAACAATAGGCTCCACAGATGTGGTGTCCACCCTCCCTTGGAGGGGATGTGACCAACTTCTTCCTGTGACTTTAGGAACATGGGTGAAGAGTCTATGATGTTGACACTCAGATGTCTGGGTTGAGTCACAGCCTAGGGCTTCTTATATCTCTATGGGGATCTTGGACCTCCATGCTGAGTTTGATTCCAGGAGTTTCAAAATAAGCTGAATTCTGAAAATAGTTGCTGCTGTTGGAGCCAACCACCTCTCCTAGGACCATGGCAGAGGAACAGAAAAATAGAAAGAAACAGCCTTCTTCCTTCCTTCATTGCCTGTCACTCTCCCTCCAGTTGATGGAACGTAACCAGAAACCATCTGAAAAAGTCACAGGGGAAATGTGCTTGGCAGAATTCTTGCATCAGCAGAACATGGACAGTAGCTTTGGAGCTCAGGGAAACAGGTATATATTCATTAGTATGCAATTTAAGTTGTATTTTTGGAGACTGTATTACCAAGGGCAAAAATGGAAGGAAGAAGACCATTCCTCAAGCTATTGCAGTGCTGACTCAGACTATTTAATAGTGAAAAGTTATTTAGGAATGCGGAAATATGGAAGTAATTTTTAGAAAATCACATGAGAAGTAATATTTTGGTGAGCCAAGTTCTCAAATAGAGGCTAAAGTCGTGATAACAGATTGAACACGTATCGCCTCTTGCAAAATAGTAATGAAAGATTGTGGTACTGAAGAATTATCATCACTTTTATAATGAAGGAAATCTGAATAATCTCCCCATGGTCAAGGTAGCACATCAGTGTTTGCTAACTAGATTTGATGATGAATACTGTTGCATTATTAATTCTTCAGGAAACCAGTAGTGGAGTGGGGGAACACTACTCATGAAGGATAAGTAATCTAGCCCCTAACTCAAATAGCAATGAACTCATTTGGAGTCTAATTGGACTTGGGCATGTCTACACATGGCATCATTCAATGGGTGGATATGCAAAGGGCATGGTTTCATAAGGAATGGAAATAATTTATCAATAAGAAGAAACATTACAGCCCAAGAATTTGACTCAATAATGGTGGCCAAAGTATTTTTAGGCCTTATTATATAGTGTGCTTTGTGTTAAATACCTTATGTACAACATTTCATTTCATTCTTTTTGTTACATGATCACTGCTATGATTAGGTGTATCTTGGAGGTAAAAAGAGTCAGGCTCAGAGATGTTAAATAACTTGTTCATAATCACACATATTCTAAGATTCTGAACCAGAATTGCAACTTAGATTTACCTCAGACATCTTAGATTTAATACTATAGTGGGGCCTGTGACAGTTTATTGCACAAATTGTTCATACCTCCCTATATTCACACCCTTGGTAGTCCCTCCCACACTCTAACTCTCTGACTAGAGGTAGCCAATAGGGCAATAGCAAATGTGATAGAAGTCAGAACGGAATAGCGCATGCACATGGGGACCTTAGACCATACTTTCAGTGTCATGTGAAGAACCTCAGGCTAATTGCTGGATTATGAGAGATTTGTGGCCCAGCTTCCCTCTGTTCAAAACACTGCCAACACCCAGATATGTGAACGAGACCATCTTAAATCAACCTACTATCAATTCACCACAAACCTATAAACAAACCCATGGTAGACCGGCTAAGCCACTGAAGAAGACAAGCATCTGGTCAAGCCGCAGGGCACACTAATACTTGACATCAAGATCACGGTCCAGAATCAAGGGGTGTGTGTGTCTCTGTGTGTGTATATGTGTAGGGGAGGCTTCTGATAAAAGTGCCAGTAGATTTACCTAAACTGACAGAGGCTGAAACAAAAGAGGGAACAAAAATTAAATGACCCATATGTTTTTGGCAAAAAAGTCACCACCACAATGTACTGACTTAATTGTGAATTAAAAATACAATGAAACACTATTTATATCCTAAATGTTTGGAAATAGCAAAAATAATTCTTCCCAGGTTGTGTGAGGTTGCAGGCTATGAGTTTTTTACATACTGCTTAAAGGAATATAAATTCACACATCCTGGCATGCATTTTGAAAAATAGGTCAAACATCTCATTTACATATACAGGAACTTATGCTAAGGAAAGAAACTACGGAATTTCCGAGGACACAATTATAAAGCATTCATGTGCTTTCCATCAGGGAAGTATCAAAAATGAACCAAAATCCAAACAAAAAGGCACTGGTTCAATAAACAAATCTACATAACAGAATGCTATTTACTTATTAATTTTTTGATTATAGTATCATACAATATGAAGGTGCTTGAAATATATTGAATAAAACATAGGTTTAAAAATAAAACACTGTGCCAAAATATCAGATGTGTCTTATTTTTTTAAAGATGTATGTTATTGTTTCAAATTACCTTTCTATGAGTACACACAACACAACCTCACAGGAAGAAAATAGAATCTGGAACATTTGCATCAAATTAATGAAATTAAAGTGGTTATTTTACTGGAAGTGGGATTATGGGAGTGTTTCATTGACTTGAGTATTTGTGTGTTTGTGTTAATTTTAGGGTTTAATGGGAGGAGTGGTAGTGCTTACAGATAATTTGTAAATTGTTCTACAATAAGTATTGCATTCTTAAGGTAAAAATTTCTTCAAATATGATAACCTTAGTTGTTACAGCATAAAACATGTACAAAATTCTTAATTCCAACCGTTGAAGTGATTATAGATGTCACATAGATGTTACCGATGGATCGGACTTTGCTTGGGGCCTGGAGGAGAGGCAGAGGTAAAAATTGTCTCTGTGGAGACATGAAAGCCAGTGGCAGCCCCAACCTTGGAGGGAACACACCACCTCAGCTCTCTTTGGAAGTCTGTATTTGTCAGGGTTCTCCTCAGAAACAGAATTAATAGGATGTGCATTTATATTCAGAGAGAATTTTTTCTGAATGAATTGACTCACCTAATTATGAAGTTGCAAGTGCAAAAACTGCATTCTGAAGACATTAGGAAGAGGTGTGGTTGAAATACAAAGGAGGTCTACTGGCATAATTTACTGCTTGAGGAAATAATTTTTGTATGGTCTAGTATCTTCTAGTATTTTTAGTATTGTCTGCAACTGATTAGATGAGGCTCACCCATGCTATGAAGGGCAATATGCTTTACTGAAAATCCACAAATTTCAATATTAATATCATTCAAACGCACATGTCCTGCAGCAACAGCCAGACTACTTTGCCAAACATCAGGCACCATGGCCTAGCCACATTGACACAGAATTCACCACCACATTGTCAGTAGTAGGACCTATCATAATTCTCAATACTCAATAAGAAAAAGCAAAAAATCCAGTAAAAATTGAGCAAAACAGAGAAACAAAAAATTCACTGAAGAATATGTACAGATGGCAAATATATTTGCCATCATTAGCCATTAGGAAAATGTAAATTAGAGGCACAATGAAACATTGCTCATATATTGGAATGGCTGAAAAGAGAAGAGTTACCACACTAAATGCTCTCCAGGAAGCCATGAAACTGGAAAATGGATCACTATTGTATTCCTAGTATAAAACAACAGCACCTCTGAAAATAATTTGGCAACTAAACATGCTATATCATATGACCCAACTGTTGTACTCCTGGGCATTCATCCCATGTAAATAAAAACTTAAGTTCATTATAATGCAATAGGAAAATAAAAGAAGCAAATCAAAGCAAAAGAAAATGAAAAATAATCCCATTTAAAAATGGTAAGAATTGGGCGCTTGGGTGGCTTAGTCATTAAGCTTCTGCCTTTGGCTCAGGTCATGATTGCAGAGTCCTGGGATCAAGCCCCACATTGGGCTGCCTGTTCTGTGGGAAGCCTGATTCTCCTTCTCTCACTCCCCCTGCTTGTGTTCCCTCTCTTGCTGTATTTCTCTCTGTCAAATAAATGAAATCTTTTAAACATAAATAAATAAATAAAAATGATAAGAAGATCTGAATAGAAATTTTTCCAAAGAGGATATGCAGATGGCCAACAGACATATGAAAAGATGCTCAATACTGCTAATCATCAGGGACATGCAAAATAAAACCACAATGAGATACCACCTCATACTTGTCAGAATGACTTTTACATAAAAAGTAAAGAAACTCGGTGGCACCTGGGTGGCTCAGTTGGTTAAGCAACTGCCTTCGGTTCAGGTCGTGATCCTGGAGACCCAGGATCGAGTCCCACATCGGGCTCCCTGCTCGGCGGGAAGCCTGCTTCTCCCTCTCTCACTCCCCCTGCTTGTGTTCCCTCTCTAGCTGTGCTTCTCAGTGTCAAATAAATAAAATCTTTTTTAAAAAGTCAAGAAACAATGAGGATGAGGATGTGGAGAAAAGGGGACCTTCATGTACTATTGGTTAAAAATATAAATTGGCACAGTAACTATGGAAAATACTATGGGTTCCCTCAAAAAAGTTAAAATAGGACTACCATATGATCCAGCAATCCTACTTCTAGATGTTTATGCAAAGGATAAAAAAAAATGCTAACTTTAAAAATTATCTGTGCCCCCATGTTCACACACATTATTTATAATAGCTAGTATATGAAAATAACCTGTGTCCATCAAAGGATGGACAAAGCAGTATAATTTATATATATACATATATATATGTAGTGAGAGAATTTTTTGTTTAATATATATTATAAAACATTATATATAACATTTTATATATAATGTAGATGTGTGTGTGAATAATGGAATATTACTCAGCCTTATTAAAAAATAAAATCGTGTCATTTGCAACAACATGAATGGCCCTTGTGGGCATTATGCTAATTGAAATAAATGAGATGGAGACAAACAAATACTGTACTATCTCACTTATATGTGGAATCTAAAGCCAAAGCAAAACAAAAAATAAGCTCATAGGTAACAGAGAACAGATTGGTGGTTGCTAGAGGTGGGGGATTGGGAAAGAACAAAATGGGTGAAGGTGCTCAAAAGATATAAACTTCCAATTATAAAATAAATAAGACATGGGGACATAATATATAACATGGAGACTATAATTAATCATACTGTAATTTATATTTGAAAGTTGATAAGAGAGTGTATCTTAAAAGTTTTCATCACAAGAAAAATGTTTGTAACTATGTATGGTGATAAATTTTAACTAGACTTATTAAGGTGATCATTTCACAATATATACAAATACCAAATAATTATGTTGTACACCTGGAACTAGTAGGCATGTCAGTTACACCTCAATTTAAGAAAAATGAAGGTTTAAGACCAACTCTTACAACAGGCTGTGTAGGTCATCAGAACCCCAGAGACTAGTGAGCTCCACACAGTTCTTGGCTGCTTAACTACTTCTGAATTAAAACAAAACAAAACAAAAACAAAAATCTCAACAACTTGTGTTCAAACCAAACGTGTGCAGAATGTTCACACAACTTTGGATTGTGTGAAATGGGGAACATATTAGTGCTTGCTAAGGGTTACTAGGAAAGAAGGGGAGCAAGTGAAACTTAGCATTTGCAAGCTACAACCAAGTTACGTTGCTAGAGGACCAAGCTTCATTTTCCTAGCGTTGGAGATGAATTTGGACACCTGAGTAAAAGGACTTATACTGAGCTCTCAGGTGCCCATCAGCAGGTGGATGGTTAACAGAACACGTGGTCTCCATACTGAGAAGCACGACGCAGCACTGGAAAGGAACAACCCATACACGTGACAATTTGGATAAGTTTCCACTGAATTATGCTGAGTGAGAAAAAAACAATCTCAAAAGATTACTGTATGTTTCCATTTATGTAACATTCTTTTAAATTTAATTTTTATTTAAGATTTTATTTATTTATATATTTCAGGCACGGAGAGGCAGTGAGTGAGAGAGAGAACACAAGCATGGGGAGGCAGAGGGAGAAGCAGATTCCCCACTGAGCAGGGAACCCATTGCAGGGCTCAATACCAGGACTCCAGGATCATGACCTGAGTTGAAGGCAGGCACTTAACTAACTGTACCAGTCAGGTACCCCTAACATTTTTTTAAAAGATCTTATTTATTTATTTGAAAAAGAGAGCATGCACTCAGGAACAGGGGAGGGGCAGAAGGAAAGGGATGAGCAGACTCCCCTCTAAGCAGGGAGCCTGATGTGATGCTCAATCCCAGGACCCCAAGATCATGACATGAGCCAAGGGCAGACACTTAGCTGACTGACTATCCAGACACCCATCTGTAACATTCTTGAAAGGAAACGAAGAACATATTAGTGCTTGCTAAGGGTTACTAGGAAAGAAGGGGAGCAAATGAAACTTAGCATTTGCAAGCTACAACCAAGTTACGTTGCTAGAGGACCAAGCTTCATTTTCCTTGCCTTGGAGATGAATTTGGACACCTGAGTAAAAGGACTTATACTGAGCTCTGAATATCTATGATCATAAATCTAGGAATAAAAAAGATAGATGGATGAATGTAAAAATAATCTGTAAATGTAACATGTTCTTACAAGGTAGAAATAGCAAAGCTAAAAAATAATTCATAATGAGAAGGAAAAAAACAATGACTTTCCTTTCTGATTTTTGTATATGTACTAGTAGAGATCAAAACATAAAATGCAAAGCTGATAAACTAAAGAATAGAAGCTTAAGAAAGAAAAAGCAGGCTCATTAATAAAGCAGTAGTATAAAAGTAACCATTGAAAAAACAAACAAACAAACAAACAACAAACCTCCCTAAATACCAAGAAACAAATTGGAAACAAAAAGAGGACAGGAAAATAAAGGGTAGCTGTTTGTAAAATAAAGACTGACAAGGTAAAAATAAATTTGAAGCAGATTTGGGGGAAATATTATTTTTTAATTTGCATAACTATATACAGACGGTTTGGAATGTTTAGATCATATGGGTCGCTTTGTAGGTTTCAGGCATAGATTCATGGAAACATCCTAGGTAGCCCACAGAATCTAGGAGAAAGGTAAACCGAATTTGTGAAGAGAAATTGGGTGGAGCACCTACAGTTCCTGCTTCAAGTGTGGACAATAGCAGCAAAAATCACCCACTATCATAGAAAGAAAATTAACACACCCTATCAATGTAGAAGCTGAGCTTTCTCTTGGAATGCCAGGATACTTCAAATTTGTTAAAAATGCATTTATATATTTCAATATATCTCTATATCTATAGCTCTTTCTCTCTCATATATATATATAACTAAGGAGATACAAATGTTTGCTTATTTCCAAGATTATGAAATGAATTTCATCAAAGTTCAACAGCTATATATTTTTAAAACATTCAATGAAATAAAAATCAAAGAATATTTTCTTAGTATCTAAAAGACCTCTCATTCTTAAAGCATGAGTCTTAATTAATGGGGAAAAAAAGGAGGAATTCCTAAATCTAAAACAATGCAAAGATGCCTACTCCAACTACTGTGTAACACAATGGAAGTGTGAAAACAGGGTGATACTATTTTAAGAAAGCATTCACAAATAAAATCAACAGAAAGTCCAATAGTGGATCACATGGCTTGCTTACAGGAAATGAAATCAAAGAGTAATGAAAAGATGAGAAATTCAGGTTTTTAAAAAAAGTGGTATATTGTGGCATTTGACTGGCTCATTTGTTTAAACATCTGTCTTCTGCCTAAGTCATGATCCCAGGGTCCTGGGATGGAACGCCACATCAGGTTCCTTGATCAGTGGGGAATTTGCTTCTTCCTCTCCCTCTGCCCCTCCTCCCTGCTCATGCTCTCTCTCTTTCTCAAAAAAATGAATAAAATCTTAAAAATTGATACATTAAAATAAAAAATAGAAAGTATAAATTAAAAACCAAAAATAGGGGGCTCAGTCACTAAGCATCTACCTTCAGCCAGGTCATGATCCTGGAGTCCCAGGATCTAGCCCCATGTCAGGCTCTCTGCTCAGTAGGAAGCCTGCATCTCCCTTGCTCACTCCTCCTGCTTGTGTTCCCTTTCTAGCAGCTGTTTCTCTCTGTCAAATAAATAAATTAATTAATTAAAACCATAAATACACTAAGAACATTCAAAAGAAAGATAAATGAAATATTTTCATTTAATAGTTTTTAGTACCTTATATTTTATTATTTATTTAAAACACTTTTATGGGAAATACAACATAAAATACATACCAAAAATAGACAATATGATAAATTATAGATAGCAAATACATAAGTGTAACCATCATCTAGGAGAAAAAAAGGAAAAGACTCAGATAACTTTGTTCCCTTTCCTCTTATATCTCCTCCAAAGAAACTGTAATTATGATTTTGATAGTAATCATTTTGCATTTTAAAATAATTTTACTTATCTACACATTCAACCCTAACCAATACAGGTTTGTTTTAATTTTTTACCTTATGTGAAGGGAATTATGCTGTTTACATTTACTTATGTCTGGTTACTCTCGTGCAACACTACATTACTTAGGATTTAAACATGTTATCTCATACACCTCTAATTCACGTATAGATATACATGGATTCATTTATTCATCTGATTATCAGTGGCCTATTGCTTCCCTCCCTCACCTTCTTCGTGGGCAATTCTGCATATCACAACTTCTCACTATGTCTGTTATGCAAACTGTATTCCTCCCTGTTTGATGAGAGAGGCTGGGTATTTTCTTCTGACCCATCTCCAATTCAGTGATTCTCTCTTAGCATCATCTAATCTGCTATTAAACCCACTTACTGAGATATTATTTTAACACTTAACATTTTGACAGATTACTTTTCAGTTTTAAAATTTCTATTTTGTTCTTTTTTTATTCTTCAGTTTATTCCTGAAAGGTTTCAGTTTTGTGTTATATTTCCTCAAACATATTAAACATAAATATAATGAAATCTGTTCATTTCATGATTTGGATCTTGCTATTATGTAACATTTTATTTTTTGACTTCCAATCACATTGTGATGGTTCCTCATATGCATTTTTTTAATTGTGTCTCTTCATTATATATGAAACATTTTAGGGATTATTAGAAGCATAGGAAAAGATTATCCTTCTCAAAGAAAGATTTAAATTGGCTTCCACTTGAAATGAGAGGACATCACCTAGGGGTCCCTCAGGGTGATGGATCACAGTGGATTTGGTCACCAAGAAAAGCTAATTATGTATTGAATTGATCTACTTCTCTACCTCTTTTCCTTTCTCATTTAATCTGCTCTTGCCTGTCATTAAAATAATGCTTAAAGAGCTCAGATAATTGTCACCAATTTTTTAATAAAACACAGCAAAATGATATTTTATGTTGTATATGTGTGGGTCAGAAGCTAATCTCTAAATGTAGATATATGGGATGTGCATGTGAATAATTAATGCATTTTATTACTTGTAATTTAATATTAAAAATGACACACATTTGAAGCATACTTAAAAGAATATTTTCAGTTAAATTTGGAAATAATGAAAAAATCTTCACATGAGTCAGCTTTAATAATGTGTAATTTGCTGTTGTTTCTTTCATGTTATAATGTATCCTACCAGCTATTGCTCAAAGATGAATTGTACAACATGATTTTAGAATGCTATTAAAGTGATACATTGTTCCTTACCACTTAGTTGGTAATTGACAGTGGTGTGTTCTTAAGTTCCAAAGTTAGTCACAATTGTTTTTTAGAAGTTTGAGTGACCTTGGAAAATAATAACATTAGGAATGCTTCTGTCCCATTCCAGAGAGATAGCAGAGGCTCTTTAAGCTATATAGTAATCCTAAGGTGGGAGTTACTTTGTCATAGAGAAATTATTAAATAGTATTATTGTAGGTTGGAAAGTAAGGTAAAACTCTGTAAGTTCATATAAAGCTTTTATATTCCCATACCCTTCCGAAACTTCAACCAAGTAATTCACTCTTGTTGCTCTTTGCCCCATGTTTATCTGTAGACACTGGAGGAAATAGAGTTTTAAAAGAAGGTATTAAAAGAATATTTTAAAGTTCAGCTCATTGCACATGTTTCTTCCTTGGTGAAGCAGAAAGGAAGTGGATGAGTTCTGTTGTTTGGCCTCAGAGATATGAGGCCAAATGACTTCCCCATGTCCCTACCCCATTGTGCAGTGGCACTTTACTTCTCCAGCCCATGGTTAATTCTTGGCTTTAGCCATTCCTATTACACAGTTGATAACTTGTCATGGATCTAGAGGTAGGTTTGATCTGGGTAGCCAAGGCCTCAGACCGTAAAACCCTATTTCCTTAATCAATCCATTCTTGTTTATGTACTCAAGCCAATATCCTTCTCAAAGGGATTGTCTCCCTCAGCTCATCGCTCACTGTTTCCTCCACCTCTCTGTGTGATACGACCTGATTTGATTCTGCTTCTTTGTAGTCAGCCAACTGCTCGAGAAGGCAAAACAGAATGAGAACCTCATTGATTTGTCCCTGGTCAGTCAATTAAGAAGTTTTTATATTGAAATTTTTGCACACTATCAGTGAAATGAAAATATAGAACAAGAGTTCAGATTAAATTTGTTTTGTTGCAGAATTTAGAGACCTGCCAGTCTGTGAAATCCTTCACTGAACATTTATTTGCTAGGTAGCATCTAGCATCCATGGTGAATGGCTTCCTGCTGCCTGAGAAAAGAAACAAAATGGCTCATTCACTTATTATTAGAATGATGGGGAGTCTTTATTATTGGTAAACAATGAATGGGAGTTGGCAGATGGCAGTATTAGCAGAATGGAGTTTGTTTGGATTGATTTATAGTGCCAAAGACATAAACAGATGTAAGCAGTGTAGCCTAGAGCAGTAAATCCTGCAGAGGTTATAATAAAGCATCAGCACACTTAGTTGTAATTATGGCTGCCTGAAATAAATTTAGGTATAGAAGCATACACAGAAGTATGACTCGGGCAGGTGAATTAATTTTCTCCATCACCTAAAATGCAGCATAATGCAGAAGTAGGAAAGTTTCCCCATGAAGCACTTATTTAGGAAAATAAAAGCTTTACTAGGATGCTTGGTAATGATTGATAATGAAAGGTGAATATCACTACTGACAAAGAAAACTATTGGAACTGTAAGATATTGGACAGAAATAAATACTATCATTTCATTGAACCAATGCCATAGATTCTAAGCTCTGCAGGGTAGGCTCCATATCTTATTTTTGACTTAGAGCAATTAGTCAATATTTGCATAACTCTGTGAGGGGGCACAGAAAAGAGTTGACTTTGCTTACATAGTTCACTATGTAAGACATGATACTAAGACATGTGACATGTATTAGTGAAGATATGTTGACTGCTGTAACTCACCCCTGCCATTTAATGGGACTAAATATACAAATGCATGTGGTCTTGAAGAAGGCCACAGTTGAATTGAACATAAGAGAAATTTAATATAGAGGCATGTGCATGTATTCAGATGCTAGGGAAAAATCTTACTGTGATTATGGAAATTATCATCCAGCTGCAATTTGAACAGGAGGAAACTATACTCCCTCAGGACGGGTCTTCCCCCCAAACATAAAGCAAAACCATTAAGCGTCTGGCAGTAGATATTTCTCCTGAAAGCATTGGGTGAGGAGTGCAGATGATCTTACCCTTTAGTAGCTGTGCCAAAGAAAGGAATATAAAACAATGAGTTCCTACTGCCTCTTTCCTGCTGCTTCAGCAGAACTAGCTCCCGAGCAGTCTACTCATTTACACTTTCAACCAAGACAGAACTACCTTCCATCTCAATAGCCATGTGGTTGAAAGTGCCACATGCACCTCTGACATTTTTTCCCCATATCTTTGGAATTCCAAATAGTTTCCTACAGGATAACAACTGTATTTTGCCCTCCAGTTCACAAATCCTACATGGGCAAAATTCAGTGCCATCACACATTCTGAATATGTTGAACAAGAGTGTGTCCAGAGAAAAGACACGTTCTTTAGCAGAATCCTTTCCATCTACATTGTTATACTTCCATGAATAATTGCTTAACTCTACAGAAAGAAATACCAGCTCTGAAAATGTGTCACTTCAATATCTTTGAAACTATAGGAGTCTTTTGGTTGAAAGTCGCAGTAACCTTAACTGGTATAAGTGTTAGGCAGAGAAGCGTTTATAGGAAGGCTATAAAGTTATCTGTAAGGAGCCAGTGGCAGCAGGAAAGCTAGAACCTGCAATAACAGGAAGTCCCAGCTTCCCACCTTCCATCACCGTGGCTCTGTCTATGTACGTCGTTGATCTTTCTCATTGGCCAGCTTTTTCTGGTTTCCAGCACATGGGTGGAAAATAATTGGTGTCAGGAATACCTCATCAGGGGCGCCTGGGTGACTCAGTTGGTGAAGCATCTGACTTTGACTCAGGTCATGATCCTGGACTCTTGGGATCAAGCCCTGCATTGGGCTCCCTGCTCAGCAGAGAGTCTGCCTCCCCTTCTGCCCCTCCCCTTGCTCCTGACTTTTCTCTCCCTCTCCAATAAATAAATAAACAAAATCTTAAAAAAAAGTAAACCTCATCAGTTCTATAATCACCCTGAAGAAAGAGAATCAACTGTCTCAGACATACTATTTATTTATTTAAAATAGAGAATTTGGGGGCACCCGGGTGGCTCAAAGGATTAAGCCTCTGCCTTTGGCTCAGGTCATGATCTCAGGGTCTTGGGATCAAGCCCCACATTGGGCTCCCTGCTCAGAGGGGAGCCTGTTTTCCCCTCTTTCTCTGTCTGCCTCTCTGCCTATTTGTGATCTCTCTGTCAAGTAAATAAATACATTTAAAAAAAAATAAAATAAAATATCGAATATTGCTCTAGACCTAGTTCAATGGGGCAAATCATCCTTTCCTCAATAAACCATTCCTGATTAACAGAACCCTCATTATAGGCTGTGGGGCAGATTGAAGGTTCTCCTTTACTACATCAGTTCCTTCTGTATTGCCTAGGAGAAGGGGAATTGAGTCCTAACTGGGATTCGGTATCAATGCATAGGTAACAATCCCCTGATGTGCAGTTTGTAGTTCTTGGTTACTTGGAATGGTTCCGTTTAAGTCTGCTTGCTCTTGACAATGCATCTACCTTCAACCCTGGATCCCGACTTTGTTCATCATAGCATAAGGTTAATCTGTAATGATCAATTTCCATCTGCTCTTTGTGACTAATTCTGAAAAAAATCGTAACAAGTTGCATTTATGGATGGTTAATTGTTTAGTCTAGTCCCCATATATTTGGTTCCATCCTGTTTAATTTTGCATAATACTTTCCATAATATTTCAAGTCATCTCAGTCTGCTTCTGTGAAACATGGAGGTAAAGTGCTGTCAAATATTCTAGCATTAAAAGAGCACTGTTCTTTGTCATCAATGAATTTGAAGGAGTTTATCAGGACAGCCCACTGATGAGGTAGATGGTAGTATTAAAATCTTGTATTAGTGGATTTAAAGATATGAACTGTGATTACAGCAGTGTAATTCTTAATAAGAAGGTGCATCAAGGTAATAGCCTATTGGAATGGATAGATTTTTATGGAATGTGCGTAAGGAAAGATATTTGGACTTGGCAAAGTAAAGATATTTTAGGGAGTAATCTCTCATGGACTAAATTATAGAGCTGTCTTAGTAAAAGCCCAGGTTAATGAAAGGGAATTGAGAGAGATAAAACTGAATAGATAGGGCAAAATTATAGAGTACACTGAACGTAAGTCTTATAGTCTTCATTCTTCAGGCCATATGATGTCCTTAGAAATTTACAAGCATTGGGGCGCCTGGGTGGCTCAGCAGATTAAAGCCTCTGCCTTCAGCTCAGGTCATGATCTCAGGGTCCTGGGATGGAGTCCCAGATCGGGCTCTCTGCTCAGCAGGGAGCCTGTTTCCTCCTCTCTCTCTGCCTGCCTCTCTGCCTACTTGTGATCTCTCCCTCTGTCAAATAAATAAATAAAAACTTTAAAAAAAAGAAATTTACAAGCATAGAAATGCCATATTACTGTTACTGCTTCTAAAACATCTCCAAAACACATGACATAAATAAGAATGTTTATTTCTTTTTTTTTTTTTTTAAGATTTTTTTATTTATTTGACAGAGAGAAACACAGCCAGAGAGGGAACACAAGCAAGGGGAGTGAGAGAGGGAGAAGCAGGCTTCCCGCCAAGCAGAGAGCCCGATGTGGGACTCGATCCCGGGTCTCCGGGATCATGACCTGAGTCGAAGGAAGTCGCTTAACCGACTGAGCCACCCAGGCGCCCCAAGAATGTTTATTTCTTAATCAGATCTTCCCATCAGATGGAATTCCTAGTCCCAGCTTGAGCCACTAACCTTGTCTCCAGAAGTCAAGGTGGATTTACCTTGCTGACAGATTAGCAACCACCTACTTTTTTTTCATGGAGGGTCCAAAGAACAGGAGAGGTAAGCACAATATATACTGCCTCTTAAGACCTTGGCTGGAAACTGGCATGCATAGCTTCTGTCCATTTCTACTGGTCAAAGCAAGTCCAACATCAAAGAGATGTGGGAAAATACACTGCAAAATCATATGGCAAAGGACATGGATACAGAGTGAACATGAATAACTGGGAACAATGATCCGGTCTCCCACAAGTATTATGAGAAGAACAATGCCTTAGAAACATCTTTCCAAAAAATGAAACAAAACAAACAACAACAGCAAAAACCCAGTCTCAGTCTCTGCAACAACATATTTGATCCATCAATGAGCAAAGTAGCACTGGGGGTTGGGAAGCCAGTAACCTTATCACAGGGAAGAGTTTGATTTTTGGAAAATCTTTTTCAGTGTATTTCAGATTTCTTGGAATGGACTCCTCAGGTTTTCTAATCCCCCCTGAGCCAGTGTCAGCCATATCCTTGTCAAGACCATGAAGGGCCTGAGAGTTTACCCTGCTCTCGGGTTGCCATGCCATAGGTTCATGGATGCTGGCAGAAACACGGCACATTGTTACTAATGGCAGGGCAGAAATATCGTTAGTTTCCTTGGGTTGTGTATTTATGTACATAGTTGTGCTCATAAATAAAATAAAAATTAGGTCAACATTTTTAATGGTGTTCACATCTGCATACTATGATAAAAATCTTTCCTTTTGTTTTACTGGTTGCTGACAGAGTTGTACAAAAGCATTCTACTATACATATAGACTTATTTTCCCTCTTTTTTGGTCTGTCCATTTTGCTTTATATATATTGTAGTTACAGTAAGATATGAATATACATTTTAAATTGTGATGTCTTTCTGATAGGTGTCAAGAAACATTTCTCTAAATCTTCAGATGTAAGTCTTGCCCTGCGATCTGATGCTATGAAGCACCCTTGTTCTGCTTAGCTTTGGGTTGGCGTGGAACATCTTTTCTTGCACTTCTATTTTTGACTTGTGTTCTTCTATTTAAGGCATGTCATTAGGAGCATGTAAATGACATTTGTATTTTAATCCAGCCTGACAACCTTTGACTTTTAATTGGATAGTTTAATCCATTTACCTTAAATATGGTTACTGGTATATCTTGTTTCTATTTATTAGCTTATTTAATTTATTTTCTAGTTGTCTCTTGTGTTTTAAATCCCCTTTTATGTCCTTTATTCTTTTGCAATAGTTTTCATTTATTTATTTATTTTAAAGATTTTATTTATTTATTTGACAGAGAGAAACACAACAAGAGAGGGAACACAAGCAGGGAGAGTGAGAGAGGGAGAAGTAGGCTTCCCGCTGAGCAGGGAGCTCATGCAGAGCTTGATCCCCAGACTCCAGGATCATGACCTGAGCAGAAGCCAGATGTTCATTGACTGAGCCACCCAGGCGCCCCATGCAATAGTTAATTTTTTTCCTGCTTTTCCTTTTATTAGCTTCTTAGTGATATGTACATGTTATTGGCATTTGTTTAAATTCTAAAAATATGAGGCTGATATTACATCATGACCTCCACACTGTTTACAGTTTCATCCTTGTTTACTCTATGTATTGACCTTTCACTCTGAAGTTCCCAGGCTTCCTCCTGAGAGCACGCAGCGTTAATAAAGCCCTGCTCCTTTCTTTGTTCCTAAACTCAAACACAAATTACTGAGAGTCAAAACCGCTGAGAGGACAGTCACTGATCTGGCCCTCCCTTCTAGCTAGATGCAGACCCCCTAAGTCTGGACTGGCTCAGGAGTCCCAAACTTCCATCTTGTTTCTCCAGCACAGTAAATTTCCCAAAGCTCTGCTGGGGTATTTATTTCTTAGAAACATCTCTGCACTGAGTCATGAATCTGCAAGAGACCAGATGTGAAAAGCAGGTTTTCTAATACAGACTCACCTCTGTGTCGTTACTTTTCTTTACAACATTGGCTCTTGAGACCTGGTTGCCCTAAGAGATTTCATTGCCTTTGAAGAGATGTTTTATTTTTATAAACTCTGTGGCTTTTCCGTGTGTTCTCAGCAAGCATGTTGTTTGCCACAAACCAGAGCTCTGTGTATGTGTGTGTGTGTGTGTGTGTGTGTGTGTGTGTGTGCACATACACATGTGTTTTGATGGCTCCATAAGAAGACACTTGGAAAAGCTTATCGAACACTGAAAGTCTGGTGTTATGGTGACCTAGAGAAATAAGAACATTTGATTTTTTTTAATCATCTTGAAAACTGTAAAAGTGTTATAAAACCTCTTTATTTGTAGCTGTACTAAAGATTGGGCAGTATTTTGGAGATTTTCTGTAAGCGAGAAACAGACATGGTTTCGTCTACATATTTGTGGATGTGTATACAGAAAGAAAAAAGAATGAGGGAAAACCTACCTCTCATGTCACAGAGAGAGACCCACGGAGGGGAATTTCCTGAGCTGGTGACACCAGCCTGTTGGTCCCCTCTGTGCCCTCTGCACCAAGGCGCCACCATCGGTCTCACTCTTGGCCCTTCCCTGCTTGCTCTGACCCAGCACAGTGCTGGGTGCATCGGGCTTAGCCTTCTGAACCACTCCGTCACCCTCTGTCAAGGGCTGTGTCTCTCTTGGCCAGAGCTGCCTCCTTTCCTGGGCCTTTGCTCTCCATCTGTGGTTCCGAGCGGGAAGGGTCTTCCCTGCAGTCACCCTGCAGACGGTGCCATCCTGTAGCTTCCCTTACATCAGTGCTCAGCAAGTTCATCTACCACGTGTGACCTAAGAATCCATTCCAAAGACACACTCCACAATGTCACTTTCTCTGTGGCTCTCTCACTAAACACATACACACCATAGGGGTATGTTTTTCAAACAAATGCATGCATATCATAATCATATATTTAAAAGCAACAGGGAATAAGTAAATAAAATATTATGAGAGTACGTAATGGGTGTATGTGTTTTGGAACTGTCAACATATTCTTCAAATCCTCATATTTAACTCCAGTAATAACGTATTGTGTGCTTAGAAGGTGTCACAACATGGAAAGGATAAAAATTTAATAATAATAATTATAATTATAGCAATAATAGTAACAGTGTCTGATTCTTTACAGAAGAGTGATGAAGTATGGTATTATGGATTAATCAATCATTGAACCAAATACCCCATGCAGTGCCTAAGGCCAAACAAAGACCTTTAGGAGCATGGGCATCATCTATATTATGGCCCTTTCCAATTATGGTTCCATTTCTCCATCCCACGTTTGTTTTCCCAAATAAAAACAATTAAAAAAATATTTTGTTTATTTACTCTAGAGCTAGGTTGCAAGCACTGGATTGTGCAAGGGGAGGAGTAACAGAGGGGGAGGGGCAAGTGAACTCCCCAATAAGTGCAGAGCCCGATGCCAGGCTCCATCCTCTAACTCTGATATCATGACCAGAGCTGAAATCAAGAGAAGAAAAGTAAATGGGAAGTAGGGTAATCCAGGGAGAGAAATGAAACAACAGAGACTTTGGACACAGAGACAAACTTGAGGGACTTGGAGGGAGGGGGGTGGAGGGATGGGAGAGCCTGTTTGTGGGTACTGGGGACACCTATTGCATGGAGCACTGGGTGTGGGGAATGGGGAATGAATCTTGGAACACTGGAAAAAAAATTTAAGTAATAAAAAATAAATAAATAAAAATAAATAAAAATAAAATAAAATAAAAAAAAGAGTCAGGTGCTTAACTGACTGAGCCCCCCAGAAGTCCCTAAACAAAAAGAAATTTTCTACTCAGCAAAGTTGTATTCATTTATGTTGACTCCTGGGGTCCTTTTCTGAAATATATGTAAGAATGACAGATACAGTTCTTGCCTTTTTGTTGCCCTAAGCTCAAGCATTCAACTCTGCTTTTGGCCCAGATATTTCCGGAGGCTCTAGACTGTTTGACAGTAATTCAGGGGAAGAGCCATTAGGAAAATATGGCTCTGCCGTCTTGGTACTTTGGCTCATCCCCCAAGGGGTGGCCTGCAGGGTGCACCCCCCAAGGGGTGGCCTGCAGGGTGCAGCATCAGACAACGGCAGGTACCTTCCAGCTTGCTGTGGGTTTGTTTCCCCAAACTGCTTCCTTGGTTACAGTAACAGCAGTGGCACAGCTAGGATCTTACTGGGGCCGGAGTTGGGGAACATGACCCTATTTAGGTGCCACTGGCATGGTCTCTGGTTGTGGGGAGGATGAAGTTGAGGACATATTATTTAAATATATACTTGTCCAAAGAGGGGTGCCTGGGTGGCTCAGTTGGTTAAGCAACTGCCTTCGGCTCAGGTCATGATCCTGGAGACCCGGGATAGAGCCCCACATTGGGCTCACTGCTCCGCGGGAAGCCTGCTTCTCCCTCTCTCACTCCCCCTGCTTGTGTTCCCTCTCGTGCTGTGTTTCTCTCTGTCAAATAAATAAATAAAATCTTTTAAAAAATAAAAAATAAATATATACTTGTCAAAAGAGATTGGAGATTTAAGAGTTCCTCAGTATTTAGATGAACGCGCGTTCAACTCTTTAAAACTTTCTTACCTCTGTTGGCAGATGTAAATGCAAAGTATCTCCTGAGAAACCCATACATCTGTTACCTTTCTTTCTGGTCATATTTGGAAATTAAAATACATTTTAAAATATTCTTAAGTCACCATACAGTTCACATACATCTGAACTGATTCAGATGTATAAGGAAGAAATAGTTGAGATGTTTTCTTCATAATCTTAAGCAAAATCAAAAATGAAGAAAAAAAGGACATAGATGACTATGTTATGGGTTAGATGGCTGTGGGCTCATAAAAATAAAGTATTTATTATTTCAGTACCAAGTTTTAAAAACCAATTTCACAAAATGTTCTATGCTATTTTATTGGTTCTTTTAAATTTTTTTATTCTGTTATGTTAGTAACCATACAATACATCATTATTTTATTAATCCATTTGTCTGTTGAAGGGCAGCTTGGTTCTTTCCATGTTTGGTGATTGTGGCCATTGCTTCTATGAACATTGGGGTACATATGGTCCTTCTTTTCACTACATCTGTATCTTTGAGGTAAATACCCAGTAGTGCAATTGCTATTTTATTGTCTTATATTATATCATACTTATACATTTTGTCTTTATGATTACTAAAATACACATCTTTGCTGAAAAGTAGAGATCTTTATGTCTTTTTTGTTGGCTGGGTTGTTTGTTGGTGTGTATTTTCCTTGAGATGAATGTTTGAAGGAGTTTTGGGTGTTTACCAGAAACATTATTTCGTTTTCAAAATCATCTTTACCAGAGTGAGTTATGTGTTACATCACATCTTATCTCATATGAATGATATTATAACACCTTTAAAAAAATATTTTATTTATTTGACAGAGAAAAACACAGTGAGAGAGGGAACACAAGCAGGGGGAGAGAGAGGGAGAAGCAGGCTTCCTGCTGAGCATGGAGCCCGACTCAGGGCATAATGCCCTCAAGGGCCATTCATGTTGTTGCAAATGACAAGATTTTATTCTTTTTATGGCTGAATAATATTCCATTATTCACACGCACATATATATACACACACATTATATATAAAACACATATAATGCATTATAATATATATTAAAACAAAAACCTCTCTCACTATGTATATATATACATATGTATATATATAAATTATATCGTGTTGTCCATCCATTGATGGACACGGGGTTATTTTCATATCCTAGCTATTACAAATACTGTGTGTGAACATGGGGGGTACAGATAGCTTTTAAATTTAGCGGGGTTTTTTATCCTTTGCATAAACATCTAGAAGTAGGATTGCTGGTATGGTCATATGGTAGTCCTATTTTAACTTTTTTGGGGGGAGGAACCCATACTGTTTTCCAATTTACATTTTTTAACAATAGTACATGAAGTACTGGCCAATTTACATTTTTTAACAATAGTACATGAAGGTCCCCTTTTCTCCACATCCTCATCAGTTCCCATTGTTTCTTGACTTTTTTGTAAAAGTCATTCTGACAGGGATGAGGTGGTATCTCATTGTGGTTTTATTTTGCATGTCCCTGATGATTAGCAGTATTGAGCATCTTTTCGTATGTTTGTTGGCCATCTGCATATCCTCTTTGGAAAAATTTCTATTCAGTTCTTCTTATCATTTTTATTTACTGATTTATTTATTTTTAAAATATTTTATTTATTTATTTGACAGAGAGAAACACAGCAAGAGAGGGAACACAAGCAGAGGGAGTGAGAAAGGAAGAAGCAGGCTTCCTGCTGAACAGGGAGCCGGATGTGGAGCTCGATCCTGGGACCCCAGGATCATGACCTGAGCCAAAGGCTGACACTTAATGACTGAGCTACCCAGGTGCCCCTATAACTCCTTCTTGCAATGAATTTTCAGATCTGATCTGTAATAAAGATGAAGAACAACTTATGAGTAAGTTATGAGTAAAAACTTGGTATCTACTTTGTGCATATTTCCTTGAAATGCAGGTTTTTAAGACAAAGAGTCAAGAGTCAGTTTTCCTGCGTTTAAACCCAAGCTCCACCTTTTGAGCTGTGCGAACAGACCTCAGTTGGTTAACCTCTCTGTGCCCACTGTGAGAGTTCAGAGGACGGGAGTATGTAGTGCAGGGGGTTTGACTGCGACAAGAGAGAGTACAGTATGCAGGGAACTGGGAAGGTGCTCTGGGAAGAGCGCGTTCCATCTGGAGGTGCTGCTGGCTTTGCTGCCTAGGCAGGGCTCAGTGTCAGGGTCACCTGCTGCTTACTAAAGCAGACATTAAAGAGATTTAGAAAATGTAAAATCCGGGGCACCTGGGTGGCTCAGTTGGTTAAGCGACTGCCTTCGGCTCAGGTCATGATCCTGGAGACCCAGGATCAAGTCCCACATCGGGCTCCCTACTTGGTGGGAAGCCTGCTTCTCCCTCTCTCACTCCCCCTGCTTGTGTTCCCTCTCTCGCTGTGTTTCTCCCTGTCAAATAAATAAAATCTTAAAAAAAAAAAAAGAAAATGTAAAATCCTCCACTGACTATTTGTTTTGGAAAATAGTTACTTTTCATAAGAATATGATATTTATTTCAAGGTACAATGGACTTGTAGTTATTTTTAAATGCGTATTTTTAAAGTGCTATTTTAATTCCTAATATGGGAAAATTCAGCAGACTTTAATCCACCTAATTCTAAGCTCTGTCGAATCCTCCATGACTTCTACTTCTGCAAATGTGTTCTGAGGCGAGATGTTGGAGAAGTGCTGTTCTGTGTTAGCCTCTATGTGGTTCAGTCCTTCTTTTATTTCTAGAACTTTCCGAGGTGTCCCCTTGAGTGCTGGAGCCTGCTTCTACTTGTGTTCTGGGGATTCAGCACATGGCGTGTCTGTACTTGATCTGTGGCGCCTAGTGGGGCACGGACTTATCTCATCTTCCATCCGTTTGCAGACACTTGATTTTTGCTCCTGTTGCAACAGTTGGGAGGACCACAGTAACTGCTCCTGGCAAAAGACCAGGCAGGGAGGCAAATCATGAGATTCCTGACCCGCCTTACAAGGCGTGTAACACTGATGGAATGCCTGCCACAGAGAGGTGTGCAGACGTGCTGTCTGGGGTGCGAGGAAGGCCAGACAAGGGTGCAGGTGATAAGCCTGAAAAGTCCCGTCAGGTTCCCATGGTGGCCACCTGCCTCACAGGAACCCATCATGCTTCTACCACCAGGACTGTCTGTGTTCTTACATGTGTGCAAAGATGAAGCTTGGTCATGAGCAAACGGTGTGCCTCTTACAGATGTCACAACAGTTCTTTGGGTAAGATGAAGTGAAAATTACGGTCAAAACATTACCTGGAGTATAATAACTTCATTAAGAGAGATAAAGAAGCTGGTAGGAATCTATTTTAGTATTTTAGGATTTTTTAATCTCTGAGGGTTATTAATATGGGTAATTATTCTGGAATTCTTTCTCCACTGAAAATACTATTATTAAAATAAAAACAATTAGAGCTATTTAAATGTTTAAGTAGCATTTTCCTTTATTTTTTCCTTTTCATAGCTGCCTATGAAAACCCAAAAAGTTCTTTGCACTTTGTCATTCATCATTAACGTTTGTTCACATCATTATCGTATCAAATGATGTGATATCATTATGATATCATCACATCATGTGTATGTGATTAGTCTAAAAATATTTCCATTTATTTATTCAAACAATATTCATTAATTATTCTGTGTCATGACACATATGATAAAATAGTGTGTCATGTTCCATGTGTGGTCATGCCTCCTGATCCGGTGCAGCCCCCCTGCTTCCCGTGACGAGGACACATGTGTGCACAGATAACACTGAATGAAGGGAAGGCACCTGGCTCGGCACCGGCTGCCCAGGGAGGCCTGGGAGGCCAGGTGACTTTTAGTCACAAGGACCTAAGAACAGCTGGCCATCAAGGGAGTGATGTGATATGTTTCAAACAGACATCCTGCAATGAAAAATAAATCAGGAAAGGGAACTATCCAGAACTGATGGAACTATAATATAAAGAGGACACTTGAGAATAAGGACTGAAGTTATTGTCGTCTTCCTGAAAGGGGAAAAAAAAAAAAGAATGAAGCACGTATGAGGGTTGGGAATATTCGGGACACTGACTGACATGAAGAGATGCAGGAACCAAGACCCCGGTGTGTCTGCCCCCCCTGTTCCCAGCAGGACTCATGCCAGAGACTTGGACGGCGTCTGTTCCCCAAAAACAGAAGTTGATACCAATATGCTGCTTTTTAAAAGGTTCCTTGAAGAGTATTCTGATATCTTTTTTTTTTTTTTTTTTTTTTTACTTAAGGCTGCATCTTTGCAAGGTCTCCTAACCAGATTTGTCTGCCAGATTTCTGACTCTTCTTGTCCCGGGGCTCAGTCAGGATGTCTGAAAGCACCTGTCTCGGACCAGCTGCCTGTGCCTTTCTCTCTCATTTCCAGTCATACGGCAGTAGTTTCCTATAAAGGTGAGGTGTATTTAACTTCAAATCCATGCTTAGGAGCTGAAAGTAGCTCTTAAAATCACGAGGAAAGTCTCCATTTAGTTTACAATGGGGATTCTTCGCCAACCACTGAACTCAGGGATGGAGCTCCGTACTGGTATGTCACGGAGGGCTCTAACCATCCCTGTCTGGGAATGTTCCTTTAGTGTGCTCCTGTTTAAAAAGCAAAACCATCTTGCATCAGTATTGCTCAGTTTATGCTCATATAAGACAGTGGACATAGCCGACTGATTGCTTGAGAGGATTTTATATGTATCCTGAGAGAATTTTTCTGTTTGGTGCTAAGCAACCAGAGGATACTTGCTGAATATTTCCTGGGAGTAAGCCGTTACTTCAAAGGGGCTGTGAAGGAAACTGGGAGGCACATGACATAGGATTTGACCTCAATACACTTGCAAAAATTTTGCAGCTACAAGCCACAAACTGTCAACAAATAAATGTAACTGAACATGAAACTGAATACGTAGAAGAACAGTGGAAGTAGACATAAGACATGCATGGATATTGACAGACGGGGCACAGAACGGCAGGGCCTGGAACGGTGCAGGGGTTGTGGTGCTGACCATGGGCTGAGGAATGTGTCCCAGCAGATGCTGGTCCTGTCCTGTTGGATCCCAAGGTCGTTCAGCTCCTGTGACAAGACTTACAGCGCTTTCAGATGCTAACTTGGTTTAAAACACGACAATCTGTGCTTTACAAAGATTCATGTCACCTCCACAAGTGTTATCTCCATTTCACACGTGGGTTAACACACGCAGAGGCACTCAGAGGCATGCCTGTACTTACCAGCCCAGCCCGGGGTGGGAAGCTGGGCTCTAGTCCATCCTCCCGGGTGCAAAGCCCTGTCTCGAGGAGCACCTAGCCTCTAGTGTGATCCCATTCTGCCTGGGAGCAAGGTTAAGAGTCCATGTGTCTCCACTCTTCTCTTAGCTGTGAACACTTCAGATCAAAGACATAATCCTTAATGCCAGAAACTGGATTCTTCTCTTTATCTTTGAATCCTTAATGCCTGATATCAAAACAGAGCAGAATAGTGATAACAAAAACTAATCACACACTCTAATGAACAATAGGTCAGTCCCAAATGAAACATGTGCTCTCCCCTCATGCATGCCCTTCTTCCAGGCTGCTCTGCCTTAGGCAATGGTCCCTCTGTCCTACTGGCATCTGTCGTCACTGAGCTTCACCTCCTTACATTCTCCATCCCTGATCTACCACCACCTAGTTTCTCCTTCCAAAACTCTTCTCAAGTTTATTCTCTCTTGTCCCTAGTCCGTACCTTGTATTTGTCCCCCTGGAAGATCTCACCGCCCCTGGACCTGCCTCCTTGTGTACATCAAGTCCATTTTCCACCAGCTTTCAGCATGTCTTTTTTAGAATAGTCAATTTTTAGAGCACAAATTGGATCATATCATACCACCACTTAAATCCTGCAGCAGTTTATTATATCTTCCTATGTTGCTCACCAAGAAATATCACACAGTCTGACCCCACCCACCTCTCTGAGAACAGATCGCTTCATTCTGTCCCATGCTTGCCATCTCCACTCACCGACCACGTGCCTCCTACCTGAGTCGATGAATAGCACGAGACTCCTTCCCACCTCTGACTTTCTGTCTCTTCTGCCTGGAGGTTCTGCCCAGGCTGAGGCCGGCTAACCCTTCCATGCTCTGCACACCCATTTTCCTGGGCCCTTCGTCAGAGGACACCTCCACTCCCTTATCTCAGTCCCATCTTTCCTCACGTTCCTCACGCCACAGACCCTCTGACAGTTTGTCAACGTCTGCTCATTTTTCCTCCATCGAACTGCATGTTTCCTGAGGAAACACGTCTATCATCCTTTTTTTTGTCTCCGGGGCAGAGAAACACATCTCACATGCTGCATGTACCCAGTACATCCTGTTGAACAATAGAATGAATGAAAAATTCCCCAAGGAAGTGGGAAGGTGCAACTGGCTCCAAGAGAAAGGATTTTCCTTGAACGAACTTTTATCAGAAAGAATATGGACAGATGCAGAGGGCAGAAGGCAGCTTCCTGCTTCTCAAGGAAAACAAGCCAGTGATGGATTTTAGCACAAGCATGGTGTATTTTCAGACCAGTCGTCTGCTCTGGCTCGTGAGTGCAGAAGTTCATTGGCTCTATCACTTATGAGCAAAGCTGGGGCAGCAAGAATCCCACCTGTGACGTGCAGGACAGCCACGTGGTTCTAGCTGCTTCCTCTCTGTCATGCCCTGAGCAGTACCATCCCTGCGTGCTCTCAGAAGATAGGCGTGCATCTGGGGAAACATCAAGACAAGAGACGGGACAAGTGGCTAACTGGAGGTCCTGGTCTCCACTTTGTTTTGATTTCCCTAGGGACCTTCAAAAGTCTACATTCAGTTGGTTTCCCTCCAGTATGGAAATATATTTAATCGAAAGATGTGGTGAACTCATTTCACACAGCTTCTGGATACTCCACAAATAGAAAATAAATGCTTCCCTGGGGACAAAGAGCTTTGCAGAGAGGGAGCCTCAGCCCTGACATTCCAAATAGAGACACTTGCCTGAACAGCTTCCATTTGCAAATGTTACTTGGATATTTTAAAGAATTAGCTACCCCAAGTTAGCAAATGATCTTGCGTTAAGTCTGCACTAGGTAAAGCAATTGGTTATATTCATCACTGATTATCTCTCAGAGTCCTTGAGAGAATGGATCCCAACTCACCCAATATAAAAATTTAAAAGAAGGATCCACCTGGAGGATAATTTGCCTGAAGCCAGGGATCTGAAAGCCAGAGGGCTGGGGAATGGGAGGACAGAGGCTGCGGCCTGATGGGATAAGATGGCAGGAGGGAAGCAGTGGTTGTGCCCCAGACAGATCTGGTTTATATTGTGAGCTTATAAAAAGCATAGGGCAACTCTGAGCACTCAGCAGGCACTGAGTTGGGATCTAGCTTCCATTACTGATCATCGTAGGTTTGGGGAGGGTCCGGCAAGTGCGGTTGAATAGTGATGAGTGCTGGGGGAGCCCTGACACTGGCACTGCCCCGTCCCACCTGCATGGCTTCCTGAGAACTCACCCAAGTGGGGAAGGACTCCTTAGGTGTCTTGCACAAAGGTGAACACGTAGTGGGATCACTACTGCATGTGCATATCACAGCCATACTAGGAGGATCAAGGCAGCCCAGGCCGCAATGCTTTAGCGTAGATCCCGGTGAGTCTCTGGGAGGAGGAGGTCGGGGCGTGTAGTCACACCATGCAATAATACCTCCCATCTCTACCCGTTAAGAGCCAGCTGTATCTCAAAGCTGTGGAAAGGAAAGCAAAGACCTTTCATTTATGGAGGGGAAAAAAAAAGAAACATATGAACTAAAGGACAGCCCACATGCTGTCAAAGGGCTGGTTTTGGGGGGTGGGGGTTGAAAGTGCCAAGAAACATCTCCCTGATTGCAGGGCTCCAGGACTGGGGGCAAGGACAGGGGTGCCTCCAGGGCCTCCACTTCCAAGCCCAGGAATGCCTGCAGCAATGGGAAGTCACTACAACTAGGGGGACCTGAAGACTACTAGTGTCTCTGTCCATCTGTCCCGAGGCTGCTGCCTCCAGAGCGCTCCGGGACACTCACGCGGCACCCCTGGGCACCACGCCTGCACAGAGCCCAACACCTCCCCTCAGGTGCTGCAAGAGGGCGGCCCAGCACCCCTGCTCTTTAAACGTCGTGTCTGTTGTAAAGAAACTTTATTGCTTTGGTGTATTGATTTTATGGCAAAGTTATTAAAGTCTTGAAAAGAGCAAACCTTTTCAGTTACTGTTTGTTACTTGCTTGCCGGGTCAGGACATAGCAGATGCATAGAAGTGATCCGACATGCGAAGTTGATCAGTAAAAAAGGAACTCAAAATTATGGGCAAATCATCTTTGATAAAGCAAGAAAAAATATCCAGTAGAAAAAAAGACAGTCTCTTCAATAAATGGTGCTGGGAAAATTGGACAGCTACATATAGAAGAATGAAACTAGACCATTCTCTTACACCACACACAAAGGCAAACTCGAAATGGATGAAAGACCTCAACATGGGGCAGGAATCCATCAAAATCCTGGAACAGAACATAGGCAGCAACCTCTTTGACATCGGCCACAGCAACTTCTTTCAAGACACGTCTCCAAAGGCAAAGGAGACAAAAGCGAAAATGAACTTCTGGGACTTCATCAAAATAAAAAAGCTTCTAGACAGCAAAGGAAATAGTCAACAAAACAAAGAGACAACCCACAGAATGGGAGAAGATATTTGCAAATGACACTACAGACAAAGGGCTGGTATCCAAGATCTATAAAGAACTACTCAAACTCAACATCCAAAAAGAAGATGAACACATCAAAAAATGGGCAAGAGACATGAAGAGGCACTTCTCCGAAGAAGATATACAAACGGCTAACAGACACATGAAAAAATGTTCAGTGTCATTAGCTATCAGGGAAATTCAAATCAAAACCACTCTAAGATACCACCTTACACCAGTCAGAATGGCCAAAATTAACAAGTCAGGAAACAACAAGTGTTGGAGAGGCTGCGGAGAAAGGGAAACCCTCTTACACTGTTGGTGGGAATGTAAGCTGGTGCAGCTGCTTTGGAAAACAGTGTGGAGATTCCTTACAAAATTGAAAATAGAGCTACCCTAAGACCCTGAAATTGCACTACTGGGCATTACCCCAAAGATACAGATGTAGTGAAAAGAAGGGCCAATATGTACCCCAATGTTCATCGCAGCAATGGCCACAATTGCCAAACTGTGGAAAGAGCTAAGATGCCCTTTAACAGATGAATGGATAAAGAAGATGTGGTACATATATACAATGGAATACTATGCCTCCATCAGAAAGGATGAATATCCAACTTTTGCAGCAACATGGACTGGACTGGAAGAGATTATGCTGAGTGAAATAAGCCAAGTAGAGAAAGTCAAATATCGCATGGTTTCACTTACTTGCGGTGCATAAGGGGTAACCTGGAGGACAGTGGGAGAAGGAAAGAAAATGGGAAGTAGGGTAATCCAGGGAGAGAAACGAAACAACAGAGACTTTGGACACAGAAACAAACTGAGGGACTTGGAGGGAGGGGGGTGGGGGGATGAGAGAGCCTGGTGGTGGGTACTGGGGACACCTATTGCATGGAGCACTGGGTGTAGGGAATGGGGAATGAATCTTGGAACACTGGAAAAAAAAATAAGTAACAATAAAAAAATAGAATGTTGTATTTCCTAAAGTTTATAACAAAATATCTTCTTCCCCATTTTGAAGAAAATAAAAGGCAAAAATGTGAAAAAAAAAAAGGGAACTCAAAATGAGCAGAGCATCATGATAGGTGCTCTTTGTCCATTCACATTAATTTTATGCCAGATTGTCTATGTGTTGGGTACTCTTTCTTTCTAGGATTATTACTGAATGCAATTTAAAGGACTTAAGTATTTTTTAAAGGTTTTATTTATTTATTTGAGAGAGAGAGAGAGAGAGAGAGAGAGAGAGCATAAGAGGAGGTGGAGGGAGAAGCAGACTCCCAGCTAAACAGGGAACCCTTTGCTGGGCTCCTCCCTGGAACCCGGGATCATGACATGAGCCCAAGGCAGATGCTTGACTGACTGAGCCACCCCAGCACCCCAGGATTTAAGTATCAATATTTTTTCTAGATTTGGGTCCCCAAAGGAAAACAAAAAGCAACAACTCTTTTTATGGGTAAAGGGGAAAATATAGTCAAAATAATGATTTCCTTTTTTCTTGATAAATCATATATATTTACCACCTTTTAAAATTTATGTGTTTTACTAAGACATTACTGCTTTGGGAGAATGAGTACACAGTCAATGGCCAGACCATATCCACAGTAGAATTTTGACCCACTATCTGCAACTATAGACCCGAGATCAGCCCAGAAACCCACCCACCCCCTATAGACACCACTACCCTTAGGGCCCAGCCTGTGGGAAGTCAGACCTCTGTTCTAGCAATCAGTCCAGGAAGCTAACAATCACACTTTGGCAATCAGTCCAATGGCCAGGACTTGATCGATACCTGAGAACTTCCCTCATTTTTCCCCACTTGCAACCCAGGGCCGGTCATAGAAATTACAGAAGAAGCCACACTTCTAGCAAATGTCACCTGCAGCTTCCTGGGGCCAATAGCCTCCAATCAGGACTCCCCTGACATACTGAAGCCTTGCCTGTTCCCTCTAAACATATCTTCCCATTCCTCTGCCTGCCTTTGAAACCCCACCAAATGCAGGTGAGGAGGGGCACTCCCTTGCTTTAGTAGGCTCTGACTCACCAGCCTTCGCCTGCTCTCATTCGGTTAGTCTTTAATTCCACAACTTAGATATGCCATATTATGCCTTCTTCCTTTGTATGAACGTTCCCAAAAGGGTGTCTTTATCTCTTCTAGTTGCAAAATTCTACAATGGTTCACATCCTTTTTTTCCATTTTCATAGAAATGTGAACAGCATGGACCACACAGCGGTTCAGAGAAACCGAGGAGAAAGTCTTTCTATAGGAGAAAGACTCTGCCTGAGCATCTTCATTTTGGTCAGGAAGAGCAGAGGGTAGAGCTGCCCCAGGTAAGGCAAACAGGTAAGCACACACCTTGAATCACTAATATTAACTTCTAACTGGGGGTTAAGAGTTGAGCTGTTTCGCTTAAAGGGGGTTGTCTCCCTTAAGACCATAAATCACCTTTGAATTTCCCTTAGGAAGCATGGCCTGGCTCTGATGGTTTGTGGAGAAGGAGGTGGATAAACTCTATATTTTGATGGTTTCATAGAAAAGCTGTCCCACCTGTTGGGTACTGATGAAGGTCCCAATATAAGTCCCTCTTAGATTCACTAGATTGTCTATTAACCATTAGATTAATGAGTGGGCAATTTTGGGTTAGTTGCTAGCACAGCAGTGCTAGTATGTGAAATTACAAAATTAATCTAAGAAGAGCTATAATTTTGGATGCCCAGGGAGGTGCTCTTGGCCAAGTTTTGGATTTAGAGATTGGGATCACGTGTCTTGAAGATCCAGTTTGTAGCTCATGTTAAGAACTGGACACACACGGGGTGGGTGGGTGGCTCAGTGGGGTAAGCATCTGTCTTCAACTCAGGTCATGATCCCAGGGTCTTGGGTTTGAGTTCCCCATCAGGCTCCCTGCTCAGTGGGGAGCCTGCTTCTCCCGCTCCCTCTGCCCTCTCCTTCATCGTACTACCGCTCTCTCGGGGACGCTCTCTAAACAAAATAAATAAGTCTTCAAAATAATAATAATAATCTGGACAAACACAGAAAACGGCTGTCTTGACTTAAATTATACATTTGAACAGCGCCACCTGGTGGCATCAAGCAGAACAGCACCCCTAAATTGATGGGCTTGGTTCTTGACAGGTCTGGAGTCAGGGGGCCTGATAATTCAAGGGGGAGATAGGTTCTCAGGACACTAACATTTAAATAGAAAAATTAAAAGACATATACACATTTCATAATGAGTTTTGGTAACAGTTTATATCATTTGCATGCGAACTACCCTTTGAGGAATATTTGCCTAAATAATTAGCACTTGAAAAATTTTTTCTATACGGCTATGAGTGTGATTTAACAATAAGTTAGTGTGTTTTAAAAGCAAAGCACAAGATATGCAACTGCATGAATTTATCAATCAAACCAGATAGAAATATTTTGAGTTTAGTTTATAATTAAATTTAATCACAGCATGTATTTGGAGCCAAAAAATGACAATCGATGATCACCTAGATGCTAAATAAGCCTTATATTAACTCTAAGAGCAAAATGTTTCCTAAACAAATGGACAAGCTCTCAGAGGGAAACATTTAAAACACTTAATATAAAGTTCTGCAGACATTTTAGATTTGGTCATTTTCACATAAATTCCGCAAAAAATTTAAAAATGTAGTATACCAAAAAAAAAAAAATTCATTTCCTCAATTCCTAAAATACATTTGGCTTTCTGTTAAATCTTGATATCAGTGTGTGACAAATTTTACCTGGGAAAATTTACCTGGAAAAGTAAAAATGTAAAAAGAATAATTAAGAAAATTTTTGCAAAGATCTTTCAAACAATTTAACATCTGGTAATTGCAAACTATATACCAGGATACAAGCACTAAATAATGCAACCCTTACTTTCATAGTATTTCCAGGCTATTTGAAGACATAGTAAATAACCAATTCACTTACTAGAAACTAAAACATTGAAAAAAGTGATACCTTTTTTTTTTTAAGTGTAGTACAAGTATAAAGGGATAGAAGAGTCCTGAAATAGACCCTACAGTGTAATACTTTAACATCTATTAAAAATTTGCTACCACAAATCAGTAGAACAAAAAGAATTTCATGGTATCAGACAACTGGTTTCACGTGGAAGGGAAAATCGGGCTAAGTGCTTCATTCCTACTGAGCATAGATTTCTCTGCAGGTGATTTAAAGAGTTAAAAATTAAATTAAGTCCTTAAAAGGTGACACATTGCAATCTTAAAGAAGCAACAAAAGTAATCGTGGTAGAAGATATAGTGCTCTTGGCAGTTTAGAGCAGATAATGCTTTTGCAGGAAAGGACTCTTGTGCCTTTAGGATATTTTGTGTTTGTCTGTTTACTTATTTTTTTTATTTAAATTCAATTAATTAACGTATAATATATTACTGGCTTCAGAGGTAGAGGTCAGTGTTTCACCAGCCTTATATAACACGCAGCGCTCATTACATCATGTGCCCTCCTTAATGCCCATCATCTAGGTCCTCCCTGCCCCCACCCCTCCCTGCCCCCACCCCTCCCTCCAGCAACCTTCAGTTTGTTTCCTATGATTAAGAGTCTCTCATGGTTTGTCTCCCTCTCTGATTTCATCTTGTTTTATTATTCCCTCTCTTCCTCTGTTACCCTCTGTTTTGTTTCTTAAATTCCACATACGAGTGAAATCATATAATATTGTCTTTCCCCCATTGACTTATTTTGCTTAGCATAATACCCTCTAGTTTTATCCATATCATTGCAAATGGTAAAATTTCATTTCTGATGGCTAATTAGTATTCCATTGTGTGTGTTTGTAGAGATATACCACATCTTCCTTATCCATTCATCTGACAATGGACAGCTGGGCTCTTTCCATAGTTTCGCTATTGTGGACATTGCTGCTATGAACATTGGGGTGCAGATGTCCCTTCGGATCACTACATTGGTATTTTGGGTGTAAATACCCAGGGTGCAATTGCTGGGTCCTAAGGTAGGTCTTTTTTCCCTTTTTGAGGACACTACTGTTTTCCAGAGTGGCTGGACCAGCTTGCATTCCTACCAACAGTGTAAGAGGGATTCCCTTTTCTCAGCATCCTTGACAACATTTGTCATTTCCCGACTGGTTAATTTTAGCCATTCTGACTGCTGTGAGATGGTGACTCATTGTAGTTTTGAGTTCTATTTTCCTGATGTTGAATGATATTGAGCGCTTTTTGGCAAAGGAATGTTGAAAAAGAACACCAAACTGGTGGCATCACAATTCCAGAGTTTAAGCTCTGTTACAGCGCTGTGATCACCAAGACAATATGGTACTGGCACAAAAAACAGACACAGGCCGATGGAACAGAGAGCCCAGAAATGGAGCCTCAACTCTATGATCAACCAATCTTCAACAAAGCAGGAAATAATATCTGATGGAAAAAGGACAGTCCCTTCAACAAATGGTATTGGGAAATTTGGACAGCCACCTGCAGAACAATGAAACTGGACCATTTCCTTACACTATACACAGACTCAAAATGGATGAAAGAGCTCAGTGTGAGACAGGAATCCATCAAAATTCTATAGAACACAGGCAGCAACCTCTTTGACCTTGGCCCCAGCAACTTCTTGTAGACACATCTCCAAAGGCAAGGGAAGCAAAAGCAAAAACAAACTGTTGGTACTTCATCAAGATCAAAACCTTTTGCAGAGCAAAGGAAACAGACAACAAAACCGAAAGACAACCAACAGAATGGGAGAAGATATATGAAAATGGCTTGGTATCCATGATCTATGAAGAAGTTATCAAACTCAACAGCTAAAAAAAAAAAATAATCCAATGAAGAAATGAGCAGAAGACCTGAACAGACATTTCTCCAAAGAAGACATATGAAAGGTCTTTAGGGTATTTTGTGGCCTCCTGGCCTCCACCTGCTAGATGAGAATAGCACACCTCCTTTACTGCAGTTGTGACAACAACCCATGCCCCTGGATATTGCCAGTCGTCCCCAATGTGGCAGAATCACCCCTGGTTTGGAACTGTTGCTTTGTAAGAATAAAAACATCTGCACATCAAAAAAGAACCTTTGATGGTTTTGATCCTGCAGCCCCCATCTATTACAGGTGGGGAAAGACAAGGCCTAAAGTAGGTGGAACATAATGAAGAGAGGTGCAAGGATTATGAACTGTGTATGATTCTCAAAACCTTAAGCCTAAGATTTCTACTACATCATGACTAATTTCATTCCCCTTTGGCCACAATTACTCTGAAAGCAGTCTGGAAATTCTGAACAAAGCCCGAGCCCCACCTCCAACAAGAGTAAGCCAGCATGACATGGAGCAGGATGCCCTGATGGGAGCTTCAGATGCAAAGACAGCAGAGCTCATGGTGGTCGCTTTCTTACAGGGCTGCCCTGCTGGGCTTCATTCTAATCCTGCGAGTCCTTCTCTTCATGCTGCTATGGGAATGTAAACCCTTGGGTATAGGAACCAATGACATTACTTCTCCTTAGCTTATCAGCTTTTTAGGTGTGACTTCTATGCAACAAAACATCCAAGTTATAAGTGTTCCATTTAGGTAGTTTCTGACAAATATGCCCACCACAGAAAACAAAATATAGAACATTTGCATCAAGCCAGAAGGGTTTCTCTAGTCCTTTTCCATTCAATCACCTTTTCCAGGAGCAATCACTTTATCTGATTTCATTACCACAGATTAGCTCTGCTTATCATAGTGACTCATAAAACGGCCTCAGGAAATATGATCTCTTTTGCGCTTGGCTTCTTTACTTACCATAATGTTTTGGAAATTAATTCATGTGATTGCATATATGAGTATTGATACCCTTTTTATTACTAATTAGTATTCCAGTCTGGGGAAATACTACAATTGGCTTATTGACTCCTGTGGTGATGAGCATTTAGGTTCTTTCCAGTCAGAAGCTATTGCAAATAAGTCTTCTGGGAACATTTGCTTTCAAGTCTTTCTCTCCTACTACATTGAGCAACAGTGGCTAGAGTGGGCATACTCCCCGTGTTCCTGATCTCAACAGGAAGGCTCTCAGCCTTTTCCCACTGAGAATGATATTTGCTGTGGGTTTTTCACAGATGGATTTTATGAAGTTGAGGAATGTTCCTTCTCTCCCTACACTCTGAAGAATCTTAATCAGGAAAGGATGCTGTATTTTGTCAAATGCTTTCTCAGCATTAACTGAGAGGATCTTGTGGTTCTTGTCTCTTCGCTTATTTATATGTTCTATCACATTGACTGATTTGCAAATGTTGAACCACTCTTGCATCCCAGGGATAAATCCCACCTGGTCGCGGTGGATAATCCTTTTAATGTACTGTTGGAGCCTATTAGCTAGAATCTTGTTGAGAATTTTGACATCCATATTCATCAGGGATACTGGTTTGAAATTCTCCTTTTTGATGGGGTCTTCACCTGTTTGGGGATCAAAGTAATGTTGGCCTCATAGAAAGAGACTGGACGTTTTCCTTTTGTTTCCATTTTTTCTTTAATTTTTTTTTAAGATTTTATTTATTTATTTGACAGAGAGAGATCACAAGCAGGCAGAGAGGCTCTCTGCTCACAGAGAGCCCGATGTAGGCCTCAATCCCAGGACCCTGAGATCATGACCTGAGCCAAAGGCAGAGGTTTTAACCCACTAAGCCACTCAGGCACCCCTGTTTCCATTTTTTGAAACAACCTCACGATAACAGGTAATATTCCTTCCTCAAATAGTTGGTAGAATTCTCGAGGGAATCCATCAGGCCCTAGACTTTTATTTTTGTAAAGATTTTTGATCATTGCTTCAATCTCATTACTGGTTATTAGCCTATTCAAATCTTCCTCTGGACATATGTTTTCATTTTTCTTCAATAATTATTTAGCTATGGGATTGCAAGAGCTTAGACCAGGTGAGTGTGTAACTTTAGAGGGAACTGTGACTCAGTTACCAAAGTAATTTACCATCCTGAGAAAAATACATGAGAATTCACCTTGTTCCTCACCCTGGTCAACATTTGGTAATGCCTATAATTTTAACTTTAACCATTCCAATAAATATGAAATGTTATTTTGTTGTTTAAATTGGACCTTGCCATTTACTTATTGGCTACTTGTACATCTTCTTGCAAAGTCCTGTTTAAGCCATTTGCTAATTTTCTGTGTATAGGGTTTTATGTTATTGAACCATAGGAGATTTCCAATGTATCCTGGATACAAGACTTGGTCAGGGTAATGCATTATGGATTTTTGTTTTGTTTTATTTTTTTTCTTTGATCTGTGGATTGCCTATTTCTTTCTTAGTGAAAAGAGGGAGAAATTTTAATTTTGATGAAGATAAAATTATTCATTTTCAGAGCTATTTTTTAAGGTTTTATTTATTTATTTGGCAGAGAGAAACACAACTAGAGAGGGAACACAAGCAGGGGGAGTGAGAGAGGGAGAAGCAGGCTTCCCACCTAACAGGGAGCCTGATGTGGGGCTCGAGACTCCAAAATCATGACCTGAGCAGAAGTCAGATGCTCATTGACTGAGCCTTTTAAACCTCATCACTTCTGCTGAGTTACCTGGGCATTTCTATCTGCTGAGTTACCTGAGCATTTCTATTCTTCCTATGTGTTGTTCCATGTCTTGTCTCTACTCTATTCCACTAACCTTTTAACAGTGCCATGCTCCAGTGATTATGAAGATGGCACAAGTTCACTCCTCTTTTTCATGAATTCCAGGGAATTCCAGATTTCTCACATCTCCATATACACTGTACTTCTCAGAAAAATCCGCAAGGATTATGACTGAGAGTGCTTTGAATCTATAGAACAAGATGGGGAGTATTGATATCTTAAAAACATTTATTAATCCTTAACTATTTATAAGCATAAATATTTATTCTCCAATAGAGTTTATCTGTTCACTTACTTGGGTTCTTTAATTTCTCTTTGCAACATTTTAAAAATGATACCTGGGTTGTTCATTTTGTGTTATAAAGTGGTGTGTTTTTAAAAATTGTATTTACAATTAATAAATACAAATGTAATTGATTTTTATAAATGGATCCTGTATTCTGGGAGCTCATTAAATTAATTTATGAGTTTCTGTAGTTTTTTCTACTTGGCTAAGGAAGGTTCTTCTGTATCTGCAAATATGTCCTCACTGAATAATGACAGTTTTACCCACTTTCCAAATTTATGCTTCTATTTACTTTTCTTGCTTATTTCATTGGCTAAGATTTTTCTGTACCATTATGAATGAAAATCATGAGAGTACCTAATCCTGTCTTTTCCTGATATAACGGGGGACATTATTTTTGTTTTACCATTAAGGAAGTTGCTAGCTGACCTGTGTGAAGATCTATTTTTTTTAGATGCAGGAGTTGTTTGGAGTGTTTATTATGAGTGGGGACTGAATTTTGCCACTAACTTCTTCTATATCTGTTGACGTAATCATGGGTTTTTACCTTTTAGTCGGTTCACATGGTGAATTACATTGAAGATTTTAAATACTAAACTAACTTTGCATTTCCTGGGTAAAGTCCATCTGTTCATTATGTATTATCTTCTTATATAAAGTTGCATTCAATTTTCTAATGATCTGGTAAAGGTTGTTGCTTTTAAATGTCTAATTTACTTACCTTTTAATATTCTTATTCAGTTTATATCACGATTATCCTGGTTTCATAATACTAGTTTCATGTATACTGTATTTTACAAGTACAGTATTTTCTGAAGAATTTGGATAAGCTTTATGCCATTTCTTATATACTTGTTTTTGGGAGAATAGAATCTACAAATTAAGCCATTTGGGCTTACACTTTTGTGAGACGATTTTGTGATTAGGAATTCAGTTTCTTTAATAGATAGAAATACTCATAGTTTTCAATTCCTCCTTAAATCCGTTTTGCTAAATTCTTATTTTCAAGGATATTGCCCATTTCACCTAAATTTTCATAATTGTCATAATTTTTATATTATTATGCCATTGTTTTAAGGTTACATCATTCCTGAAAATTTGCTTTTTATTTTTGATATTTATAATTTGCATTTTCTATTTGTTTTGTTAGTCTTGCTGGGAGGTAATCAATTCTATGGTAATTCCAATATCTATGGTATTGTATATATTTTTAATTTTTATTTTTATTTTTTTAAAGATTTTTATTTATTTATTTATTTGACAGAGAGAAACACAGTGAGAGAGGGAACACAAGCAGGAGGAGTGAGAGAGGGAGAAGCAGGCTTCCCACCGAGCAGGGAGCCCGATGTGGAGCTCGATCCCGGGTCTCCAGGATCATGACCCAAACCGAAGGCAGTCACTTAACCAACTGAGCCACCCAGGCGCCCCAATTTTTTAAATTTTTATTTTCTATTTCATCAATTTCTGGTTTTAGTATGTCTTATTTTTTTTTTCTCTACCTAGTTGGGTTTAATTTGCTCATTTTTCTCAACCTCTTGAAGTAAGCTCTGTTTTCTCTCTAAACACTGCATCTCCCCAAATTTTGATTAGATGTGTTTCTTTGTTAGGATCAAAATGTTTTCTATTTCCTCTTGTAGGTATTCCTTTGGTTTGCAGCATATTTTAAAACCCATCACTTCATTTATTAATATAATATTGTAATTTATTTCTAACTTCTACTTCTAACTTCTAAATTAAATTCAGTACTGCCAGATAGTTGTCTTTGTAAATTCTGTATTTTGTAATCTACTGATGTATCTGGCCCACTATAAAGTTAATATTCTGTAACCCCTTAAACAGAAACAGATTCTATCCTGATTGTAGTCCTCTATCAATTACTGAGACAGATGGTTTTACGTCTCCAACCATATTTTTTTAATTCATCCCTTTTTATTTTTACTTTAAAAATTTTTGTTTCATTCATTACAGTTTTGAAGATACACACATGTTTATAACTGTTAATCCTTCTTTTTTTTTTTTTTTTTTTTTTTTTTTTTTTTTTTTTTTTTTTTTTTTTTTTTTTTTTTTTTTTTTTTTTTTTTTTTTTTTTTTTTTTTTTT